>JAXGGA010013358.1:0-35532 GCA_038373865.1 Uloborus plumipes | reverse complement strand
CAACTGCAGATACCACTTTTGCGCTTAGCACGGCAGTATAGTGCTTAGTACGGCAGTATGGTCTGACGAAAGTTTTGCTCTACAAAGGAAGTAGCTCTGATATAAGAAGAGAAAAAGATTTTTGGAGTTAGCATAAATTGCTTATAACTTATGTTTCCTTAATTGTTTTACAGATGATGCCCTGGAAAGTTTCATTAAAGAGATCATCTCCGCCAGCAACAGAGGAGTATCAGCAGTAGGAAATGTTTCAATGGAGCCGAATTGGAGCTTTGGCCAGTCTATATTTTTCTCTAGCACTGTTATTACAACAATAGGTAAGATTAGTTCATATAGATGAAAAATTTGGCTTCTCTACCTACCCATGTAGTCTTGACTAGAGATCAAGGTCATGTGGTGGTAAATAATTTTAATAAGACGCATCTTACCAAAAGGGAATTTATGGTCAACTGAAATTGAAAAACTTTCTGTGTTTATGTATTTTCTTTAGTTTCACTTTTTATTTTAATCCTTTAATCGGAATGTGAAATGTAGTTCGCTTTATGGTACTGTACAAGATAATGCAAAGTAAATTTATGAATTACTCTTTGTGTGAAATCTTCAGTTACAATAGAGACTATCATTTAATTATCCCTATAAAATTTAATTAAACCCCACTTGGGGTTTAACCCTTTAACAATTTCATTTTTTCCAGAACTCAGTTCAAAACATGTCACTCTTTTTTTTTTTTTTGCAACTTTTGATTCATTTTGCATTTAAGCGCGCTTTTGAACAAATCAGCATGGAAAACACAATAGTCTGCTAACTATCATCTATTTGACAACTTTTGCCATATATACAAATAACTTATCACTAAAAATAGAAAAGATGTGTGAGAACTGAAAGCGAAATAGAAATCTGCTTGCCCGTACGGCGGCGGCGCACAGTGTGGCATACGGGGCAAAAATCCACCTAATTCGCGCGGTTTGAGATATTAACTTCTGCTTGGTCTCAAAATGCGGCAAAATTCTTCTACTATTTGCCACTGGTACCACAATTTTGAATTTTTTAACCCCTTTTTCCCGCCAGCGCCCTTAGTGGACCCAAGTAGCGATTTTGAAATCGAAAGTGAGTAACCATATTTTTTTCCTGATAGGTGGATCAATACAAAGTGAAATTGAAGGTAGAAGATGGTAGAACACAACTTTTGGTCGCTTCAGGGCCATTGTAAATGCTTTTACCTTCGTGTTAGGCATGATTTTTTACGTTTTTCTATTGGAAAAATGGCTTTTCTTGGTTTTCATAAATCCCCCGCGCAAAAACAAATATATTTTTAATGTAAACTATAACTGTTTATTCATTTTTTAAAGTTCGAAGTGTTAAGACCCCCCTACATTACCGAAAAATTGCTCAAAATCCAAATTTAAGCCCTAGATCCTACCATTTTCTACGAGAACACATCTGTGTGATTGCGGAAAATGGCATATTGTATATATAAATTAAGAAATTGCAATCGAGTTAATCAACAATAATTAACATTTATTTGAATTAATATGTAAAAGAAATATTTCAAAAAATCTATCACTTTTTACATTTATATACAAATTCCTCTTGCATTGTCTGTAAATTAAGAAATTGCAATGGAGTTAATCAACAATAAAATTATCATTTATTTGAATAAATATAGAAAAGAATTTTTTTTTGAAATCAATCACGTTTTACATTAATATACAAATTCTTCTTGCATTGTCTGTAAGTTAAGAAATTGCAATGGAGTTAATCAACAATAAAATTAACATTTGCTTGAATTAATATATTAAAGAAAATGTTTAAAACATCAATCACTTTTTACATTAATATACAAATTCTTCTTGCATTGTCTGTAAATTAAGACATTGCAATCGAGTTAATCAACTTGAATAAATATATAAAAGAAAAATTTTAAAAAATCAATCACTTTTTACATTAATATACAAATTCTTCTTGCGTTGTCTGTTAATTAAGAAATTGCAATCGAGTTTATCAACAATAAAATTAACATTTATTTGAATAAGTATATAAAAGAAAATGTTTAAAACATCAATTACTTTTTACATTAATCATTTCAACATTTCTTTTGCATCAGATGTTTTCTTAAGTGGTTTATTTTCATGTATCACCCTGAATTTAATAAGGTACGGATCAGAGTTAGTTAACAAATATTTCAAAATGTCTGTGTTTGTTTGAGCGCGATCCATCATTCTGCAGTGATCAGATCTAGCTCTTCGAAATATTTTATTATTGCACTCCTGTGCTTCTTCAGAGTAACATCCAATAGGAAGCTTGAAATATTTCATTATGTCCGCACCATGAATGAGGATCTTATGCACGGAAGGAGGCATGGGATACAACCCATAATCCTGTATGCATAGTGAAAATGTGTCCAGAGCGTACTGGCAAAATTTTTCTGTATTTACATGAGTTTCACAAGAAGCTAATACTTGGAGTACAGCATGAAATCTTTGGATGATGTTTTTATTTATTCCTGTACATTTTGAGGCTAATTCCTGGCGTGAAAAAAATGTCCGTGCAACATTACCTGTAAAAATTAAAGAAAAAATACTTGATACATACATGTGAGAGCAAATCACTATCTAAAGCACATCAACACAGCAGTTCAGCGAGATTATTGGAAATGTGCTTAATATCGCGGGGGTCTTTATCATCTAAACATTGTTAGAGTTAGGTAAGGAAAGTTGTTAAAAAAAAGATCTGAAATATAAAAAGTCGTACATATAAAAATCTTTATATCAACAACCCTTTATATACTTAAATATGAAAATGGAATTAAGGTGACAATTCTTTGTAAAATTAAAAAATATAAAGCTGTTTTAAATGTCGACTATTTGTTCATGCATAGTATTTGTTTTTTTTTTTTTTTTTTTCAAATCAAAATTATTCAATACAAGGGTCTATTTGTGAATACCAAGTTACATTTCTGTAACTTAAGTTACTGTGCTGCAATGAAAATTTTGATAATAATGAAATCACTCTGGGGGGGGGGGGGCATAGAAGAAAAAAACTTTTAAAGAAGTTGCTGCAAACAGTTATTCATTCGCGAAAATATTTCATGTGATCGATATAAAATATACAGAGATTACGAAATCTGATTGGTACAGTTGATTTCCAAGACTTCCTTAGAGGACTTGTTTTCAATATATTTTGTATTCTTATCTTACTGTTATAGGCCAAAGGAAAAATGCATGTCAATGCAAAAATTTGAAAACAACTAACACAGGAAAACAAAAAGCAAAGCAGCTGCACCAATCGAAATCTTGTTATCTTTGTATCTCAAAAAATTCAAAGTATAAAAAATAAAAAGAAACACAATGAGTGAGCATAATTAATTTACCTGTATTTGTTGTGCCAAATCCTTGTTTCACAACGTCCACAAGCATCGTCATTTGGTTTCTTATATTACCCTGAACTTTTTTCTTGGTTTTCGCCTTCAATGTTTTCTGTTCCTGGGTTCTGGCAGAGCCTTCCTTAAAATTTAAGTTGTATGAAAGGTGGATTATATATTCAAAGCATCTAATCCAGCAATGTAAAGTTGATAGGCCAAATTTATATTTATTTTCATCAGCTTCACATTTATTTCTTATGAATTCCAAGTTATTTATCTTTCCTGGTCCGACTTGACATACATTACAGGATCTGGTGCTCGTCGTTCCTGTTAAAACATTGCATGTTTTGCCATCAATCATTGTGCATTCAAAATCAAGATACAAACTAAATCTGAGGCGTCTTAGTTTAAAAAAGATAGGCTGCTTTTTAAATTGATCGGTGTAATATTCATATCTATTCTGTACATAATCTGGAGTTTCTTTGACGAAACGAAATTCAACTGGTCTGCAGTAAAAAATCGATGATGGTGTTTTATTGTCCCAAATAACTTCTTCATTAGCTTTTAGTTGGAGAGGGACAAATGTTACACTAAAAACAGATCCATCACAAGGAGGAGTTTCTTCGTTAAATTCTCCTGAGTCTTCCTGGTCTTCATCATCTGATTCTTCTAAATCAAAAAGATCATCAGTAGAACATGACTTCCACTTTTGTCGCGTTTTTTGTTGACCACTGGCCCCATCCATACCCCATTTTCCAATCAGAGTTAAATTTTGTTTGGAGATATTTTTCAATTTGTCCCTATCTTGAAACAATAATATTCTGCAAACTGTGTGCTCTAATAATTGGAGCAAATCCACGCTTGCTCCCTCTTCTGAGCAATTGATTAAATTTGGATGCGAAGATTTTTTTACTTTTGAGATGATCTTGTACGGAGGATAAATATTAATTCCAGTGATATTTTTGTTGTGTTGTCGAAAATCTTCATATTTTCTGTAAGATAAATCTAAATCTATATACATAGCTAATATACGACTTAAATGAGCGTAATTTTTCATGTCATTTATGTCGAAATTATAATTATTTAGAGAGCCTGATTTTCTTATTTCAAAAGCATGAGCTAATTCGGGTGTTTGATTTTTTTCTGCAAGCGTACTACATATTCTACGTTTTGTACGTCGTGATCCTTCGGTGTAACTGGAAGGTGGTCGACCCTGTTTAACTGGTTTTGTTGCAGCATGCTCAAACTGTTCATCTATATCTTCATTAGACACTTCATCTGCCCCACATTCCATATTTTCTGTCCCATCAAAACGGGATGAAGTAGCTTCTTCTGCATTATCAGAATCTTCTATTCCAATCGGAAACTTTTCTGCAGTGGACAAATTATGGTCTGTATCTACTAGGCTTTGAAAACCGAACACAAGATCGGGTACTGGCTGATCATTGGAGTCAACATCCTTTTCATCGAAATCAACAGTAAAATAAGAATCCAACCATTGCTTGTGATATAAAAAAAATCTATCTTTACGCTGACGAACTCTTGACTCCCGCCATATCTTCAGGTAGTATGGATGGAAATATCTGACCAACTGTGATTTTACAATAAGAAATTGATTTTCACTTAAACTATAGCAATTTCGTAATTCTACCGTAAGTGCTTCTAGGCTGTCCATATATTTATTTTTACGGCCCCATATTATTTCGCAAAGTCGTTCGTTTTTTACTTTGAACTGCATTTTGAATATGAGCTAAGGAAAAAAAGAGGAGTGTGGTGGTTACATTATGAATAGAATTTATAGTGTGGAAAAAAAAAGTTCTGAAGTAAAAGACTGAAGAATTTCCCTAAAATTGAATATTTCTTTCAATGTGATTAATATGTTATACCAAAAGTAAAAGTTCAAAACTGTCCCGAGTACGAGAACTTAACTGTATATTAGAACTTAATAGAAACTGATATTATGAATTCAATGTTAACATTATATAAATAAGTGATACTAAATATTATGTATTTCGACATTATAAACTTTTATTGTCATTCAAATGTTAGGCGTTTCGCTAAAAATATTTTTTTCCAATGTTTCGAATGAGCGAATAGTTTTCTTATTCTTTGTACCATTATAAAATCTCAAAAATCTTGTACGCTGAAAAAAAAAGAAGTAACCCTTACTGAAGTTTTTAGTATTAGCTAGACATCAGAAAAAGGGATATTCATTTTTTTTTCCTTTTTTCTGAAACCTGTAGTTTGACTAAAGTTAAAATTTAATAACAGAAAAAGAAATGAAAATTTATTTACATTGTAAAAATTCTTCTGGTACACTTAAAATTAATAGGCAATTTTAATTTTTCTTTCTGGAAATGGACAATTTTGTGCTACATAAAGATCTATTTAAACAAATTATGAAAATTGCATATTTTAAAATAAATTTTTGCCTGTAAGATTAAGAAAAAAAAATCATTTTTTCTATAAATTCAGTAAAATGTCCATATAAAGTTAAAATAACATGTCTGCACAGTTTTTCACACTTCAAAAATGAAAATGAAATAACACATAAAATGTAAATAGCCGTTTTTCAAATTGAATAAAGTAAAATAAAATCAGAATATCATTAACTCCTTCAGTCCTACCTTTTATTTAATCTTAGTATTACTTGTTTGGTTTAAAACGCATTAAAGGGTTGAATCTAATGTTTTTACATTTCAAACTAAAATTCAGACGAAATCAATTACATAATAAGTGGCACATACCTGTTACAGTTTGAATAGTACGTTTGCTGGAAGGAAATAGAAAAATACATTGATATTGTTCGTATACATTGTCAGCTTTTACTTTAACCCATTAAATTTTTTTGAACTACTGAGAACATTCGGAAATTCTAAATGTAATCTTCTTCATGCGAATGCAGACGATTTATTTTCGAAAGGAAAATAATCTCAAATTTGCTAAGTAAATACATTTGAAAATAGCAATTTTTTAATCGTCTGCCGATACTATTTTTGCTGTATCTTCCTTTCTCGGTTTTGAGTATTGGCAACAAGCATAAAAAAAATAAAATAATTCTAAATTTATGATAAAGTCCTATTGAAGCTGGATGCTAGAAAAAGTAAATGTCTTCTGTTTTGGTGAAATGCAGTCTTACACTAAAAGCATTTAATAAAATAAATAAATAAATAAATAAATAACTAAATAAATAAATAAATATATATATATATATATATATATATATATATAGGGCTTAAATTTGGATTTTGAGCAATTTTTCGGTAATGTAGGGGGGTCTTAACACTTCGAACTTTAAAAAATGAATAAACAGTTATAGTTTACATTAAAAATATATTTGTTTTTGCTCGGGAGATTTATGAAAACCAAGAAAAGCCATTTTTCCAATAGAAAAACGTAAAAAATCATGCCTAACACGAAGGTAAAAGCATTTACAATGGCCCTGAAGCGACCAAAAGTTGTGTTCTACCATCTTCTACCTTCAATTTTACTTTGTATTGATCCACCTATCAGGAAAAAAATATGGTTACTCACTTTCGATTTCAAAATTGCGACTTGGGTCCACTAAGGGCGCTGGCGGGAAAAAGGGGTTAAAAAATTCAAAATTGTGGTACCAGTGGCAAATAGTAGAAGAATTTTGCCGCATTTTGAGATCAAGTAGAAGTTAATATCTCAAACCGCGCGAATTAGGTGGATTTTTGCCCCGTATGCCACACTGTGCCACGGTTACATATTTCTGCGGTATGCCGACTCTAGCGTTCTTACCGCTGTAACCAAACCTCAAACGTGCTGCACTCAAGTTACATTTTTTTAAAAAGAAAATAGAATCTTAAAAAAAAAACTTGATTAGCAGAAGCATATGGTTTTTAAAGCAATCAACGAACTGCTTTTTTATCTCATTTGAATGCAGTTGGCTTCCATTAATTTTTGACAGGGTGCGGCAGGGTGCCTCTGCGACAACCACCTTCCATTCGACATTCCAAGTGCGGGACCTCTCCTTAGGTTCGGGGCCTCCGCTCCTCCAGGGAGGTGGCGTTCAAGCTCTGCACACAGACACACGCTTGCACCTACACGCCTAAACACATTCACACACACACACTCACTCCTACCGTAATTTGTAGTTGCGAAAACCATAATTTGAATTTAAGGTGTAAAAATTCAAATGAATTAATTTTATTTTTTCATTTATTTATTGAATTTAAAATCTACAAACGAAGTGGTCGCATAGGTACCCAGTCAAAAATCAAACGAAGCCAACTGTGTTCTGAGATTAAGAGCAAGAATCTGAGAGAGTGTCACGCCTGTGATTTATGACCTCTCAGATTTTTTCCAAAAAATTACCAAATGTTTATTATCTTATTGAAAGACAAAATCCAGAATGTTTTGCTCTAAAGTTGAGTTGTTTAGTTTTTATGGATCCCTAAAGGTGAAGGTGCGGCATCAAAAATTAAGCGGATTTTCAAGACATGGAAGTTGCTGTGAGCCAAAACCCTTACCAGGAACTGTTTAACTCCAAATTTCTTTTTGTATATGGAATATAGAAGGTTGAAACTTTACAAAATGAACGTTAAATTTGTGGTAAGTTGTTGCCAAAGGTCAGTGAAGGCCCTCAAAACAAGGCATTTTTGACGTTTTATAGCGTTTTTGAGGTTTAAAAAACAGCTTGTACATTTTAGTTGGCACGGCAAAAGTAGTGTCGTTTGAAAGACCAGTGTAAGCACTTTAAAATAATGTATAAATAACCGAAGGAAGTTCAACGTGCTTTTAGTTGCGTAAGGCCGAAATATGAAAAATGTCATATTTTACCGATATTCAAACGGTCATAACTTCCTCTGCCAACAACATATTGAAACATTTTTTTTGCCAATGTCATGCTCTATTCTTTGTCTTAACAGAACAGTTGAGTCCTTTGAGGCGAAATGTAAAAAATTTTTTTACAAAAAATGTATTTTTTCCTGTGCAATTTTTGAAAAAATTTTTTTCACATTTCGCCTCAAAGGACTCAACTGTTCTGTTAAGACAAAGAATAGAGTATGACATTGGCAAAAAAAATATTTCAATATGTTGTTGGCAGAGGAAGTTATAACCGTTTGAATATCGGTAAAATATGACATTTTTCATATTTCGGCCTTACGCAACTAAAAGCAGGTTGAACTTTCCTCGGTTATTTATACATTATTTTAAAGTTCTTACACTGGTCTTTCAAACGACACTACTTTTGCCGTGCCAACTGAAATGTACAAGCTGTTTTTGGACCTCAAAAACGCTAAAAACCGTCAAAAATGCCTTGTTTTGAGGGCCTTCACTAACCTTACGGCAACAACTAACCACAAATTTAATATTCATTTTGTAAAGTTTCAACCTTCTATATTCCATATATAAAAAGAAAATTGGAGTTCAACAGTTCCTGGTAAGAGTTTTGGCTCACAGCAATTTCCATGTCTTGAAAATTCGCTTAATTTTTGATGCCGCCTCTTCAACTTTAGGGATCCATAAAAACTAAACAACTCAACTTTAGAGCAAAACATTCTGGATTTGGTCTTTTAATAAGATAATAAACATTTGGTAATTTTTGGGAGAAAATCTGAGAGGTCATGAATCACCTCATAATGCTAGACGTGACAGTTTCTCAGATTCTTGCTCTTAACCCATTTATGCCCAGTAGCCTAAAAACGGGACGCTTGTTAGTTACTGTATACAAAAACCTGTAATGGGTATATTACTTTACTAAAGCTGTTTTTCACAAGTTACATAGTCACTCTTCTTGAGAAAACCAGTTAGAGCCACTATTTGGACCTCAGAGTTTATTTATTGACTGCTATTTTCAGACAAATCAGTCAAGCAACGATCCAGCATGGGTAGCCACAGAAAGTAAGTTTTTTTGCGAACTTATTTCTCATAAAATTAAACTATTTTAAAATGATTTGCTTAAAATTGATCACAGATGCCTTTTTGTAATGTTACTTTGCGAAAGTAAAGTCAAGTAAGATCGTATTTTGCTCACATATCTGCAAAATATCCCATACACAGGATGATAAATAACTTAATAAATAAGGCAACGGCGAACTATTTTAAGCCTAAAATGTATGTAAACCATTCCAAATAAGAGTTTTAAGCAGATAAAAATTGAAAAAAAATGTTAACAAAAACTTAGGCATAAATGAGTTAATAAGCAATTCGTTGATTGCTTTGAAAAACCATATGTTTCTGCTAATCAAGTTTTTTACGACTCTCTTTTCTTTTAAAAAATTTGTAGCTTTGGTGCGGCACTTTTGAGACGTGACTACAGAGGCAAAAACGCTAGAGCCGGCATGCCTCAGGAAATTGTAACTGTCGCTTTTTGAAGATGTGGAAAACCTCAAGCCTTTGATTCGGTATTTTTGTTGACCCTGCCATTGAAGGCTTTTTGGTAGCAGATGAGTAAAAAACAGATTCTACGTTTTCTGAAATTGCACTGCTTCTTAAGCGGAGTTCATTTTAAATGGAATTTATTTTACTCTTCGGTTTTATTGTGAAAAAAAAAAAAAAAAAAAAGATTGCGGGTTGAATTGCGTTTACAAAATTCCGTACTCATCGAAAAGTTAGAAATCGCAGCAATATTCGTCCTGAAATATCGTTTATGTAAGTCTTTATTGTTTTGAAAAATTTAAGTACAACCAAGGCTTCACTATCCCAGATAACACAAAGACATCCACTGGACATCCAGAAACCGTCATTCATAGGATTCTCTGACTTCCGCAGGAGATCCCAAATTTACCGAAAAACGTCTTGTAGACGTCCGCAGGTGATCCAAAATCCACTTTTTTTTTACGTCCACAGGACGTCTTAAACGGACATTTTCAGGACAACTGTAGGACTATCACGGGACACTCTAAATCTTACGCACGTCCTGCGGACATCCTTAAGACCACTGCTGGACTGTCATAGGATGCTCTGACGTCCTTCGCAGATCCGTCTCCTTCCTTTGCCCATCCCTTTTTATCCTAAGCAGGTCGTCTGGACGTCCTTTGACTCTACTTTTCAATAGTTTTTTATCCTCTGGCCGTCCTTTTCAATCCTTATAGATTCCTCTGACCATCCTTTTCCATTCTTTACAGATGCAATTCCTTATAGTTTGTATACCTATTGGATACTTTAAACCTTTATAGAACTCAAAAAACAACAAGCTTTTTTACTTTATTCTGTAAACTATTAACATTAAATATGTCGAAACCTAAAATGCATTTCAAGCTAAACTGCTTTTTCTTAAAGATCGCACTAAAAGTTTCTTCTGAAAAGAATTTTCTATTCAACAAATATCCTACTGCTGCATTGGTTTAATGTTTATCCTTCAAAAACAATTTTAAATACAAACATGTGTAATAGTTAGACTTACCTTGGCAAATTTATAGCATAAAAGCTTCACGAGACAGAGAACATGCAGCACGTTTCAAAATGGTGGTGTAAATATTCGCAATGCCGGGCGACAGCATGGGTGCTATGTTAGCGCGCATGTGCGGAAAACCGGCTTTTAGTAGTTCGTCTTGTATAGGATACCAGTTGGATGTCCATCTTACCTCAGATGTGGGATCTTCAAATTTCGAGAGAACTCGTCCCACGTAGGCAATCCAAAGGACGCCTTTTGTGATCCTTCGAAGGACATGTCCTATAAAGGATTTGTGGGATCAAAAATACCCGGCTTTGCCTGGGTCAGTAATACTATTGAGAAACAATTTATACTCACCTTCGTTTTTTTTCCCTGAACTGAACGAACTCAAAACACACCGCACCGCTTTGACGATTTTTAAAATGTCGCCTAATTTGCGGTAACTGTTTTGTTATACCAAGGCTTCACTAGATAGCGTTTAATACAGGCTACTTCATTACTCAAAACATCAATGGTAAAGATTTGCCAGCTAGAGAGCGCTGAATGAGGACCACCCAAATGTTTGTTTACATTTATTAGCATGTTGTTTCTGCTGTAGAAAGTGATGTTTATCCTATCTTTAAGGGTTAAAAAATATTGATATAGTTAACTGAAGGGGAGTACAGAGTGAATTGATGCCGAAGGCCTTATTAGTACTGCTTTTTAGGGGAAATAAATTCACTTTTCAGGTAAAGTTGGTCGCAACTCATGATTCAGTCATACGACATTCATTCATTGTTTACTTTCTTCGAATTAGCAACATATAGCAATGGCGTTCAATTTTGACATCTCTGCATTAATAAAATATACGCTTATATTCGCAGCCGATAAATAAAAATGTAGCAATGAAATAATATTGTTCTATTTACTATTTTGTTTCATTATTGTTGCTCACACGATCTTAATTGCTACGCAAAAGCTCAGATGTTCATTTTGATAGCGTTGACCCATCAGAGCGATAAATGGCGAATCTATTCGTAGGGACATTTCCTTTTGATGCCCCAGAATGAATGCCCTGCAATGAAGCGATTGGTGTTCAACGGAAAGACGATTGACAACAAAACATATTAATTTCTTTAGTAACAACGAAATGAGCATATATAATCGCTTGGTACTAAAGAGCAAGTACGAAAAAAATAAACAAAACTACAATTTAACGACGACCAACTGTAAAATTTTGTTTTCATTTACACAAAAGAAAAAGGTAATGTTCTTTTTATGTTAAATTTCACACATTGATAATATTTCGATAATTGGGAATCTGGTGTGGTTGCCAAATTTTTGGCGATAATTACTTTATTTTGTTGCTCTTTAGTTTATGTTTGCGAAGGAAGTATTTCCCTCGCTCATAAATTGGCCACAAAGATTTAACGCCAATAGGGAAAGATAACCAGACTTCCAATCACCGAAATCTTCCCTTTTTTGTTTCTAATTTCACACATACGTTTAATACTTGAAAGTAAAATAATGGGCCAACTGAAAAAAAAGCTGCGAAATAATGTGAGAATTCTTATTAAAAAACTCGCCAAATCAACTTTAAAAGCTCCATTAGCATGTAACATAATAAGTTTAATAAATATATCGAGCCAAAATGCAAAATAAGAGAAAAAAAGCAACCATGAAGACGATGCAAGCTTAAAATTTTAATCTTCGCTTAGGTGGTAAGAAAATACATCGCCAAGTTAAAAAACGTACCTATAACTGAAACGTACATACTACCAAAGATCTCGGTTATTGAAATATTCCCAAAAGCTTTACGGAGAACAAATTCTTGATGTGCTTTTCAAGATATTAGTGCCATAGTCATTCCAAAATGTCCATTAAAATGTAAAAAAATCGCCAAATAAATTAATTTGACCATCTAAACTCATCAAAAGTTTTGATGGAACTATCGTTCCAAAATCGCCATTTATCGCTCTGCGGTGCCAGTGTCGTTTCATAGTTTAATTATAATTCGAATCAATTAAAATGAAAAATAATTCGCTAACTAATTAAAACAAGCCGTTAAAATGCAGAATAAACCAGCAAATCGAACAAGCTATTAAATGACGTTAAAATATAATAAAATAGAATTGAATGCCAAATTGTAAAATTGTCGCCAACAAATTAAATTTTAATTTTGTCTTTTATTATCTGATTTGTATATAATGTTAGTTACCACAAAATTCGATAGATGTCGCTAGGCGACATCTATCCGTTTTTATCCCAAGGATTTTGATCAAATGAAACAGCCTGTATAAAACGCTATCTAGTGAAGCCTTGGTACAACATGTGAAGTTTATTTATTTTTTTTTTAATAGATTTGTTTTGTTGCTGAAGTATAAAATCTCTCATGCCGTTTCATTACTGAAGATAAATAACTACATTTAGTTGATCTTATGTTTACGTTATTTTTACAAGTGTTTGTACAGAATATCATTTTCCCGTTGTTCGGGATTGATGGACTTGATGATTTGAACTGCATTTATAAGGGTGCACAAACTATTTGTAAACTGTTACGTGCAAGGGGTAAAAAAAGAAAAATAATAATAATAATCGTTCACGGCTGTAAAACAATGTTTTTAGATGGATTATAAAAGGTAAATAACAACGGAGATAACAGCCATTACCTCATGACTTTTTTGCACCCTTTTTTAACCCCTGACGCAACAAGGAAGGGAGTTTTAAGTTTGACGTGTCTGTGTATCTGTTGATCTGTATATCTGTCTGTGGCACTCTAGTGCCGAAACGGATCGGCCGATTTTGAAAGTGAAGCTATCGAGAGTGTTTTTAACTTGGTCGCGTCTTCGGATGACATTAATTAGCAAAGATATTAATTAAAACTTTTAAAACGTTTTTCGCGATTTTTGAAGTGTTAACGAGCTTGAAAGCTTAAAGCAACAATACCGAAAGAAGGAAAAAGAATCTGCGTCTTTTTAAGATGTGTTTGGAGCTTCCATGTAAAATAGAACACGAATTAAAACGTTTTTTAGCAAATGCGGCTAAGGCTTAAATTTACACGATTGAAAACCGATGTCATTGTTGGCCGACGAGTAAAGAAAACGCAATGATTTAAAATGTTTATCTGTTGCCAGTTTCTATTTATTAACAATTAAAATGCTTGTAATTGATCTTCATTCAAGAATTTTCCATTTTCCCTCTTTGTTCTGCTTTTGCGATTAGCAAATTTTACTAGTAAGGATTATATTTCCTTTTCCGTGTTCCATATTCTCTCGAAAACAATGAAATAAATTTAGATTTAAAATGCTTTATGACCAGAGAAGTTTTTGATTCTTAGAGAAGTTTTCATTCTTAGGCAGGGATTCAAGTGAAACAGCACTGCGATCGCTTCAAATTGCAATCGCTACTGGAAGTGAATTACATTATCATCAACTTAACTTGGCATGACGTCACTACGGGTGGAGCCAATAAGAGCTCACAAGCACTCAGCGCTCTCCTCTTATTCGCCAAGTAGGCTGTGACGTTTTATCTAGCTCGTTTTTCATAGGCAAACGTCACGCTGACGTCACGATGTTTTTATCCAGAAACGTTCTAATGTAATTCATTTCCAGTCGCGATTGTAATTTGCGATTGCCTGTTTCACATGAATCCCTGCCTTAGTTTTTGAGTTGCTATGCAACTAATTTGACTTTTTTCTCTTTTCTTCTAGAATTCGCCGATGAAAAGTATTCAAAAAAATACACACATGAGTTCTTTAAATTGTCATCTTTGTTAAATAATCATCTTATGATATTTTTCGATGGTGTTTAAAAAATATTATCTTACTGATTTACTAAAGACTAAGGAGTATTCAGAATTAATTTAGTTCTACTAATAACTAACTGTTTGTGGCGCCACTTTTTGAATTGATGTGCAGCTTATAATATTTTTTTTTCTTTAATTTGCATGTGAGGAGTATTTAAGAAAAAAACAGAAAACAAACATCATTTTTTGTCCCTTTTATTCAATAAAGAAAACTATTGCAGCAAGCAACAAGTCAATTTCATTGCAACTCTTCCCTTTGGATTTGATAAAGAGTATTCAAAATGAAATAAGTCCCACCAATCAGTAGTGGCGCCATCTTTTAAATTGCCATAAAACTAATTTGCCATTAGAAAAAAAAAAAAAAGCTATCATTCGTTGGGCGATGAAAACTTTTTTTTTTTTTGTGAAAGGAAAATTTTTGGAACTGCATTACCTGCAGTGTGATATACTGAAAACAGCCGAGGAAACCCTGATTCAGCACCTTTGGAGGTGTTGATTTCAAATGGGAACTCGAGGACAGGACTGCCGAAACGCATGGTTCTGAGCTGTCGGCGAATTCTTTAAAATCAACTTTTATCGGCGCAACGCACCATCACAATCGCAGACCATGCCAAACCTCAGGCTTCTCGCTAAAAGATGGGGCAAGGTGGAAAAAAGTGTGGTTACTGATATGCATGGAAAATTGTTGCATGAACCAACTTCTCCCCAATAGAAAAAATTCTAGTCGTAACCCTGTGTCACTTTTATTAATTTTATTATTTAATTAATGTGAGGCTTGAGAGCGCAAACTGTGTAAATTGCTTGAAAAAACATTCAAAGGTCAAATTTTGTACAGAAAAAGTTTGCGAAATCGTATTTCGAGCGAAAATGCAGGAAAAGCACTAGGACTTCAAAACTATGCTACATTCAGTTATACAAATGAAAGTCGAGTAAGTTGGGGTAGGAGAAAACAAAATTTCAGTATTTCACCATGCATCCAGGCTATTTAACCCGTTATTTTTAGAGTTCAACTAATGAATACAATGTAGCAGCACTTTCAGAAAACCAGATTCTGCGATTACAATTTCGTGGATCCATTTTTTCATAATATGTGACTTTTTGTTTTCAGCCAAACAAATTTTTACAATGCTCAAAACGGGATCATTTACTCTATTTGTGTTTCCTCCGTTCCGCCGAATTAAGCGGGACACCAAAAAAATAAAGATATAAATCGTTTTTGAACTTCTAAAATTGGTGTTATAAATCACATGTTAGGAAGAAAGATGTAATATCCCATACTAAGCTATGTGGTTGTGATTTCGTTGAGTACATCAGTGAATAATTAGAAGAAAAAATGGATTTTGAACAAAATATTAGATACATATTGATACTACTAAATAAATACGGAAACGTAATGTCTTTTTTTTAATAAACATTCAAAACAGCTTAATTTTCAGAGAGTTAGATTTATTTTCATTGAATATTGCACATGTATTCGTTAAATTTTTTTGAAATCCGTAACGAAAAGTTCCATGCATGTTTGTTGTTCCAGACTTTTAATGCTTTGTTTAATCCAAAGAAAACCTAAAACAAAAATTACTAATTGATGCATGATTCATCTGAAGTGAGCTATTTCTGATTTTTCATGGTTTAAGGGCTACCTTGAGAGGTTTTTCTTTACCCTGGAGACTTGTGCAACTCGAACTAGTGCTTCCTTATCGCAGAATATACCATCACCCCGGTAATCTGGCAAACAATGACAAACACCAACCGCTTCGGTCTTATCCTTGATACATACAGCATAGCCAGAGCACTGCCTATCTTTGTCGCACGGAGCCATAAACCTCGACACTTTGTCCACAACTTGCATTCCGTCCGGAACCTTCTTCTGGATGTCCAACAAGACATCTGTCGTCTGCTTACGTTGGGCTGTATTTTCCATTTCAGACTCTTCGCGCTGTTCGTTGGCTAGGCTCTCCGGGAAACTGTTTCCCTCACTAACACGTACGTTACTTAATTCGGAGTGCCTCATGAATTGGTGCTCATTAGCCCCCTCTTGCCAGCCAGAAGAATCATCAGCTGCCATTGGCCTTCCACGGTTTGAATCTGGAACTCGTGGTGGAATGAAATGGGATTGGTGCAAGTGGTGGGACATGTCCTCTGCATTGCTCAATGGAAATTGTCTACCATCTTCTACGATTCTTTCTGGAAAATCTCGATTTGCCTGATTTAGATTTTCCACGAATCTACTTTGGATTCGATTGTATTCTTGTCTATTTCTGCTTTCTGGAGATTCTGCGTTTGTGTCCTCATCAATTTGTAGATTGTTTGAAGGTGCTGCGGCTCTCTTTACATTGTCGAGCAGATTTTCGTATTCTTCCTCTAGTTCGATGTCGCTAGGTGATCTTCTTCTCCGTCCACGCTTCAGTTTAGAATGTTCGTGTGACGGAACGTGATTCTTGTGTTGCTGTAGATTTAAGATTGCAAGTGAAATGTCGTTATCTGAAGGGGAGAAAATGCAACACAAATGTTTAAACGATATTTAGACAAGGTACAAAACAGAATACATGCATCATACCGCCAACTCTGTTATTCCACCCAAAGACTGCAGTTTCGTCCTTATTGTGGATTCATCAGTCTGAAATAGAAAGTAAAAGGCGAAGCCGCAGTCTTTGGATGGAATGACCGAGTTCGCGGTATGATGCATACTTTCTTGCCTTAGCCCTGTCTTAGAGGCGGCGATTTACTGCTTAAAACATAACATTTCATTTAGTTATTACTGCTATTAGTCAACCCTTCACTGTTCAAACTACAGGTTGCACAAAGCACCTTTAAGGGTGAAAGGTTGTAGCACCAGCGGCACCCCGTGAGGGGGCACTTGACTTCCTATAGAACCCTTGATTGCACCATTTAGTTCCATTTGGCACCCTAAGTTGACCCATGGCCCCCTGAGAAGTCAAATGGTACCTTCAAGGGTGCCATAGGGAGTCAAGTGGCAACTCCTCACGGGGTGCCGCTACTGCTACAACGTTTTACCATTAACCCATTAATGCCTAGCGTCCCTTTTTAGGGACGGTCCAAAAAAGGGTCTGAATTTCTCAAAAATGAACATTTCCACGAAGTAATAGTGTTCAATGAGTACCTTGGTATTGTTTCAATCCGTTATTAACCTATTTCAAAACATAACCATTGTAAAGTGTGTTCTGCAGGGCCTGATCACTGAATAGGCCAACTAGGCCGCGGCTTAGGGCCCCCACAATTTAGGGGCCCCCAAATGGCTAAAATTGCTGTAGTCAATGCCTAAATTTGTCTTATTCTTTGTCTAAAATTGTAAAGATTCAGTACAGGGGCCCCAAAAAAGTATTTGGCCTATGACCCCGTGATATCTTAATCGGGCCCTGGTGTTCTGTAGCAGTTTTAATATGATCTTTATAAAAAATGACATCGTTCACAATCTCAAGAAAAAAAGCTAAGTAGCAAAGTTATTCCCAGCTTCCCAGTTTATGTTATTTGCTGATTTTATTGCTTCTTATAAAATGTCTTTTGAAATATTATATCAGTAGGCAACAAAAAATTTTAATAAAAAAGTATGTACCCTCTGGGGTCTATCGTAACTTTTAAGGGACGATTTTTCTTTCCTTAATAAAACAATTATTTTTTACATGATATTTTTTTTATTATTATTTTTCCTGTCCATTAAACACTGTTTGTAACCAGTATACAAAATATCATTGGAAAAAGAAAAAAAAAATGTCAGGCATTAATGGGTTAAAGGTGCCTTGTGCAACCTGTAGTTTTAACAGTGTTGACAATTCGAAGATTCATGGGTCCGGCTATAACCTTCGCGTTTATTGGTAGTTCAAGGTATGGTATGGGAAGTTCCCACAGCCTTCTCAAGACTTTTTGAACTCAAGAAAAATTTTAAGATAAAGAGATATTCGAGTTGTAAGGCTTCAAGTTATCGAGAGCAGAGAGTGTATTATTATTACTAACTACGACAGTTGTTATTTTTATTAATTAGTCCGGTGAGCTTCATGAAACAGCCGAAAGTTTAAAAAACAGTATGAATGTTAGGTGACTATAATTCTTAGCAATCATTTGTGAAAAATGTCTGAATCTAAAGATGATTCGAAGACGTTAAAAAAAACATTAAAAGAGGTTTTTGGCGACATACTAAACAAACAAATATATACTCGATACTCACGCACTCGCCATATAATATAAAACTATACGCTAATTCTCATAGGTGGCTGGTGCAGCCCAAAAAAGGGGGGACGGGGAGGGTCAGAGGAGATGCGGTGGACGAGGAAGTTAGGTGGACTGGGCCCCTAAAATGACTTTGTGGAAAATTGAGCTATATTATTCGATTTTAATGTTAATATTAAGCAGAAAATACATTGAATTCAATCAAATTAATCTACAACTGCAAATAATCAAGCTAATCAGTTACCACTGAGACTTTTTGCGGGTTAGTGGGTGCCGCTGCAAGACAAAGGGAAAAAATAAATGAGTTAATTGTCCAGATCATTAATCAGATAGATTAGGGCCTAAGGAAATCAAACATAAGATTTCATATCACCTTCCGTGATGACATTGATGAAATCAAGAAGTCAAATTGATTGAAATTCTTTGAGAGCCAACTTACGACCATTGACTGCATTTTAAAGTTGAAATTTATTAACCCCTGATGCAACAAGGAAGGGAGTTATAAGTTTGACGTGTCTTTGTATCCATGTATCTGTCGATTTGTGTATACGTCTGTGGAACCGTGCAGCCAAAACGAGTGGACCGATTTCGAAAAAAAAAATCTTTTTTTGTTTGAAAGGTGAAGTGATGGTGTTCTTAGCTAAGTCGCGTCTTCGGATGACGTTAACTAACAAAGATATTAATTAAGAACCTTCACAAATGGTTTTTCGCGATTTTTGAAGTGAAAACATATTGGAACATTTAAAACAATAGTACCAAAAGAAAGACAGAAAAAAATTTTGCGTCTAATAACATGCGTTTGGCGGAACAGGACATCTCCGCCGCAAATTTTATCGCCCTCTTCCCCGCATGGGACATTTCCGCCTCAATTCCTATCCCTCTTCTGCCTTGCACAGGACAAATCCGCCGCGCCATTTTCAAGGGTTAGAAAATTGTTAGTGGTTCAAAATTTTCATTTTTAGCGATACATCTTCTTTTGGCGACAAAGAACTAAACACGGAATTTATTCCCGGACTACTTAGGGGGGAAATCGCAAAAAGTAAAAAAAAAAAAAAAAAAAAACACGATGCAGTGCAAATCAATTGAATCGTTTATTTCGAAAAGGTAACATCTCTATTTTGATCTCCTCTGTCTCTTTAGAAAATTAAACAGCGCACGGTTATATTTTTGAATGTCATAATCAATGGTTATTTGGTAAATTATTGCAGTAATTGTGTACTTAACTAAAGGCATTTTTTCATTGATTATGACATTCAAAAATATAACCGTGCGCTGTTTAATTTTCTAAAGAGACAGAGGAGATCAAAATAGAGATGTTACCTTTTCGAAATAAACGATTCAATTTAAACTTCGCCAATTTTACTTTGCCAAATATTACACTCTACCAGCTCAATGTAAAATAGAACTCGAATTAAAAAAATTTCAGAAAATGCGGCTAACTCTTAAATCTACTGGATCTGAAACCGATGTCATTGTTGGCCGACGAGAAAAGAAAATGCAATGATTTAAAATGTCTTTTGTCCGTTTCTACTTGTTAACAATTGAAATACTTGAAATTGATTTTAGTATACGAATTTTCAATTTACACTCTTTATTCTGTTTTTACGACTATTAAAGTTTACTTGTATGGATTTTCTTTCCTTCTCCGTGTTTACCATATCCTGTCGAAAACAATTAAATATATTTAGATTTAAATGCTTCATGACCAGATAAGTTCGTTTTAATATGAGATCGGCAATCAGGGTCAAGGGTTGTTTAAATTTTTAAATTAATTTTAGTACTTGTTTAAATAAAGTCAATTTCTTTTAAAGAACAAATGCTGTAGGGTTTTGGCACGTAATGTTTTTTTATGATGGATTTACGTCTTATTTATTTATTTATTTTATTTTTAACTATGACCACTTTACATCACCCCATGTCATGAACAAATATAAATGAAAAAAAAATGTCATAAGACTATTTCAATCAATTATTGTCTTCCTAAAATTGAGTGCAATCGTGTACCTAATTGAGGTAGGCAATAAAAATGCAAGTTTTCAAAGAAGTTCTAGCAATTAATATTTACCTTAACGGAAAAAACCTGAACTTTATGACCCCGCCCCCAAAAATCAACTCTATCTTTCTCACACTTTTTGAACATTTCTTTAAAACCAAGGCCGTATCCAGAAAAAAGTTTCGGGAGGGGCCTAGTTTCGCACATTGCCCAAACGCACATACATTTTTGTGTGTGCTATGAGTCTAATTTATAGCTGCTCCCCCCCCCTCCCCACGATGTTTGATGTGTGTGTGTGTGTGTGTGTGTTTTTTTTTCCATTTTTTTATTCGTATTATTTTCTTGAACTGGCCTTTATTGGGGGTAGGGGTATCAAGAGAGATATGCAATGAGAACTTTTTTAAGTGGGGTAGAATGTCCGTAATTTGAAGGGGTCCGGGGGTTTCTCCCCCGTGCAAATATTTGAAAAAAAGTTTTAAAATTCTGCATTTTGAGGCCTTGTATGAGGCAATTGGGACTTCAAAAATATGTTGGAAAAGTAGGCAAACAACAATCTCATAAATTTTCTGCATTCCTTTGCAAATTAAGATTAATCAAAGCATAAAAAATGTTTAGTTTAACAAACGATTAACATTAAGCGACAGAGAGGAAGGATAAGGGAGGAGAAAAGATTAACACATTATCACTTGCTTACATCGGTTTTCACTACAGTTACACATAGTAGTTTTTGATCAGTTCCCCCACTCACCGACAGACACAGCACTTGGTAACATAAAATAATCAATAGCATAAACACATAAAATTCTTTAAAAGAAATAGTGTAGGGATTAAAAAAATAATTAACGAGAGAGTAACATTCTGGCCATTTAGTTAATTCATAGTTTAATTATTTGATAAGAAATAGGATTGAAGCATTGAAGATCAATAAGATTAAAGCATCTGTTTTACATTATAAAACATTTCGGGTTTAGGGGCGGGGGGGCCCGGGCCCGTCGCCCCCCCCCCCCCTGGATACGGCCTTGCTTAAAACGTGCTGTAATGAAATGTCCTGCGTTTCCAAATCGTAAAAAATCGGAATGTGCTTGGTAACCTTCTTTGAACAGATCGCCAATAGATGGCAGCACGAAAAACAGCACAGTGGCAAAGTGAAATCTGTGCATTTATTAATATTTCTTCATTTTTAATTTAGCATGCTTTCAATTTTAGGGTGACAAAAATTTGCATAAATAACTTTGCGCACAAGTTTTTCCCATTTTAAATTAGACAGAACTGAAAAATGTTTTTTGCAATTAAATAGAGTTGAAAATAACACAAATTAAATGGCACCCTTAATAAATTAATTAATTGTTCTACATTTTAGAAATATGCTAGAGTAAATATGGATCTTTCAAAGACGTTCTTAGTTTGCTACGTGTCAAAAAAGTCAAACACTTACGAAATTCACCCTGCAAGACGATTAATAATTAAAATAATAATTCCGATTAGAGAGCAAATATTTCTGAGACAAAATAAAGATTACAAGACTTTTTGCGGAAAAATGAAAAAATAAAAAAAATAATAATAATAAATAAACACTTTTGAAATGTCATAATATCAAACCAAACAGGAGCTTTGTTTGTGTAACTAAAATACTGCACAATCGGTAGGTCCGCGTGGCCTAACGGATAAGGCGTCTGACTTCGAATCAGAAGATTGCAGGTTCGAATCCTGTCGCGGACGATGGCAGATTTTTTTGTTTTTTTGCGAAAGTAGGAACTTTTCTTTTTTTGTTGTTGCATGCTCATTTCGTTGGAAAATTTCGATCACGTGTTTGATTATTCATACCATCGAGTGGCAAGACCTGTTAAAGACCCCATGCATTTATAAATTATATTAAAAATTATTAATAAAAGCAACAATGGTACTTTTTTTTGTTAATTATTTTTGACAGGTGTTTGCTACGGAATTCTTATTTTCACCATCTAATCTTTTATGGTACATACTCTAACAGTGGTTCCGAAAGTGTGTTCCACGGAACCCCAGCTCAAATTTCCTCCTCAAGTTTCTTCTATATAGAAGAAAGTAATTATGATTGCGGAGGATTGGCATTTGACTTCCAGATTATTAACACTTTGTCGTGTAGTCATCAACAAGAATGGGGTTCCTTAAAGTAAATGGGAATCACTAAGGATTCCGTGGATTAAAAGTTTGGAAACTGCTGGTGTAGAACAACGCATTCGACACCGTTAGGCATCTGTTGCCCCAGAAATAACTCAAGTACGTTATTTCAAAGAGATCAATGTGAAATGTAGAAAAAAAAATAATGCAAGTGCAGGACAGCAATTTAATTTAAAAACGTAAAATAAATTTATGTACGCATACAGTAGAGGCTTTTTATTTACTACGTTTTTAGTTCACCATATTGTGTTTTCTTGCTTCAAGTGATTTAGGTATTTGCCTTAAAGTCAACCACAAGAAATGTTACTGCTGTCAGAACTGAAAACGCCATTTTCTGCTAAGTGATGGACTGCTTTTTTGATTAAATTGGTGAACAATTAAAATACTTATAACTGATTTAGGTAAGCAAGACTCTCAGGGCCCTGCTCCACATCAACAGATAACGCGACCGAAACCGAAGGCAGAAACCGAAAATCCGGGTACTTTCCATAGGAACACCATTTAATCCATTTTACGTTTCTGCTTTATTTTTCTGCTTTACGTCAATGTCGAGCAGGGCCCTCAAAGAATTTACAGTTTTCCCTTTCGAATCTGCTTTTGTGTCAGAAAAAAACATTCCTCTCCGTGTTTTCTCATGCTAAAAAGTTTTTTTTTTTTTTTAATGTAACTTAAATTGTATGTGTTCTGACCCGCGATATTCATCTTACTATGAGGTTGACCCTCATTGTCGTTTTTTAAATCTTATTTGTTTATTCATTTATTTAAATTTTACTTTGGTATCAGTTTTTGTTTGATAGGGTCAGGCGAAGTTAAATAAATTACGGGGTAAAATCAAGTGCGGATACAAGGGAGGGGCTATGGGGGCGATCGCCCCTCCCTTACGAGACTTTTCACTGGTAGTTTTTCAACACTGAAGAGTTTTGGGGCTCCCCTAGAAGTATTTCGAAATTGAAATCCAAAACTTTTGCGATCGATATTTGCAAACCAGTATGCGTAGTAAAAAGTAAAAGACTAATCGCCCTTCCCTTGAAAAATTTCTGGATCCGCTCTTGGGTAAAATAGATCAGTTTTCAGAAAAAAATCTTTAACAAGAAGTTCTGTCAAGAACTAAACGAGCCTACTTTCCCGTACATCGACATCGGTATTCTAGCATCTAATCAGTATTCTCTTGAATATCTGAAACTGAAAATTATGTCAAACATACCTTTATAGCACTTAAAGCGGATTTCTAAAAGCAAAATATACCCCTCTCATCAGATGAAATAGACACGTAAAAAGTAAATAAACGAGTAAATTAAGTTTTCTCGCACCTTTTAAAGAATGTAACTGTTATAGTTCTTCCGTAGAAAAATTTCACAATCGTTTTCAAAAGAAAAAAAAAGAATAAATAAAATAAAAGCACAAGAACATCAAAACACATTTTATCAAAGAAAGAAAAAAAAATCGTTCGTTAATAAAATGTCTCGAATTTTATTTTTAATCCGTTGCCAGTTGTTAAATATAAATAAAGAATAAAATGCTCTAGTGAATGAACAATTTTTGTAATAAAAAAAAATATCGTCTGCCAAAAAAAAAAAAATAAATAAATAAATAAAAATAATAATAATTAATTAAACAAAAAAAAATGAATAAATAAACAAAAAATCGTCTGACAGTCAGCCACTTTTTTCTGAGCCTGCATTTTCGCCATGTTTGCGGAGTCGGAGTCGGAATCAGAGTCCGATCAGAGGACTCTGGGAGGTCCGGAATAAGAGAGATTTTTCAGAAAAGTACTTAACATACATTTTTTTTATCAAAACCGTTTTCTTACAAAGTTAGTTTGAAGGAAATCAGCCTTTAAGTTCAGAATCAACATTCAATTTAAATTTCCCAGTAGGCGCTCATGTTAAAAATTTTTCTGAACGGTTCATCATTGAACGAAAAATGGTTCAAATTGAAAAGTGAAGTATAGGAATGAGTCTCCCCGAGATCTTTCGAACAAAAAAAGTTTATTCAATTCAGACGGTTCACTTAAAGGTTATTAGGCGGAGAAAGGTTGCTTGAACGGTTCAATGCTGAACCAAAAATGTTCAAATTTAAAATTTAAATACGGCAATGAAGTATCCTTGCCGAGATCTTTCGAACAAAAAAAAGTTTGTTTAAATCGGACTGTTCTCTCAAAAATTATTAGGGGTGACAGCTTGTTTGAACGGTTCAATGTTGAACGAAAAATTGTTCAAATCGAACATGTAGATGCGGGAATGAAGTATCCTTGAAAAGATCTTTCGAACAAAAAAAAGTTTGTTCAAATCGGACTGTTCATTCAAAAGTTAGTATCGCGGGACCGGTTGTTTGAACGGCTCAAAGTTGAACCAAAAATTGTTCAAATCAAAAAATCAAATATGGGAATGAGCTGTACTCGCCGAGATCTTTCCAACAAAAAAAAGTTCGTCCAAATCGGAATGTTCATTCAAAAGTTATTAGGGGGGGACAGACAGACCGACACACAAGTTCCCCATCTCAATACCCTACTTTCAAATTTTTAATTTTTCGATATTCATTTTACCTCTTTATTTTTTTAACTTGGCGATATTTTTTTTAACTTGGCGATATTTTTTGGACTTGGCGATATTTTTTAGATGCATTAAGCTACTTTTAATACTTTTTCGTCTTTCTTTTATTTTTAACGGGAAAGTAGGCTAAAAAAATGGGCAAATTATATTTTCTCTCTACGTTGTCATTTTCATATATTATTGATACCAGGAAACATTTTATGTGCAAAATAAGCTGTAAATTCTACTTTTAAGTTAGAGATATTAGCGATTAATTGTTTTTCTTTATAGACGCTTGACTGTGTTCATCATAAAAACTATGGATTAAAAAAATTAAAAGGAAATAAACGTGAATTTTTTAACCGACTGCATAGAGCACATTTTTAGGAATAATTTCCTAAAATGTTGAAGAAAAGCAGCAAAATTGAATTGTTCTGGGTATAAAAACATGCGTGAGATAAAATAGGTTATGTTTCACATTAGGTTAGTCTTAGCATATACTAAAGAGCTATTATAATTTTTGCTCACTAAATAATTTTTCCTTTTCATGTATGTATACACAATTTTAAAACAAGTAATATATTAAACAGTTAAATACCTTCGTGCTTAAAAATAAAAGCGTATAATACAACGCTGAAATGCACAAATGCGTAGGAATACTATATAGACACGTGTTTCGACGTTACTAGGAACGTCTTTTTAAATGCAAAACATGTGAACTTGCACAGAAGACACCCGACAGAAGCTAAGACTTTTGTCGGATTCCGTTTGATTGTTTTGTCGGAATTGTTAGAAATATTTCTTGAAAATACTCCAGGTTTTTTTCTCTAGCAGCCATTTCGGTACTTATGTCCTAATCTGAGACAGTGGCAGGGGTGCCACGGGGGGGGGGGGATTTTTGGCACAAGTTGCGCAATCAAAATTTTTGGGGGGATTTTTCTAAAACTAATTTATTGATTAAATTTTTTTTTAATTTATTTTTTAATATAAATTATTTACTTATTTTTTTAATGCAAATTGTTCATTAAGTTATTCTTTTAATTTAAATTATTTCTTTTATTTCTTTATTATTTATTTTTTTATTATTTATTTATGTATTCATTCAATTTTTTTTTTGTGCGTGTGTGTAGGCTTGGAATGTCTAGAAGAGAAAAAAAGCGATCTGCGCATAATTCACTTTAAAAAAATTAAAAACATATAAAAAAATAATAGTTGTAATTTAAAAAAATAAATAAATAACAGTTAAAAAAGTAAATGAATAAAAAAGAGGGGTAAAAATAAAAATGACAAGAGGGTTGTGAAAACTTTCGGGGGGAATTCGGGGGGGGGGGGCAGATAAGCACCTCTGGGCCCCGGTAGTCTCTTCCAAAAAGCGAACTGCACACTCACTCTCGCTGATCTCCCGGATGAGGAACCTCCTCTTGGCCACGAAGGCTCCGAACCCGGGGTAGGCCGCGCAGGCGACCTCCCCTTCCTGCTCCTTCCTCAGTTCCGAAATCGTAACCGCGCTCCCCGAAGGACTGACCCTCATGTTGCTGGGCAATGTGGTGCTCGAGTCCTCCTTGTCCCCTTCCAGAAGCCTGCGCCATCAAATTTTTTGGGGAATTTTTTTAAAACTAATTTATTTATTTATTTGAATTATTTTTTTAAATTTAAATTATTGACTGATTTTTTAATAAAAATTATTCATTAATTTATTCTTTTGATTTAAATTATTTCTTTTATTTTATTATTATTATTTATTTATTTATTATTTATTTATTTATTTATTTATTTTTTTGTGCGTGTGTGTGTGCTTGGAATGTCTGGAAGGGGGAAAAAGCGATTCTATTCTGTGCACAGTTCGAACTTTAAAAAAATTAATAATATTTAAAAAAAAAGTTAAAATTTAAAATAATAAATAAAAAAGAGGGATAAAAAATAAAAAGGGACAAGAGGGTTGTGAAGTTTTTTGGGGGGAATATATATGCGCCATTTGAGCTTGGGGGGGGGATGGGCACCCCTGGACCCCGGTAATCCCTTCCAAAAAGCAAACTGCTCACTCACTTTCGCTGATCTCCCTGATGAGGAATCTCCTCTTGGCGACGAAGGCTCCGAACCCGGTGTAGGCGGCGCAGGCGACCACCCCTTCCTGCTCCTTCCTCAGTTCCGAGATGGTGACCGCGCTGCCCGACGGGCTGACCCTCATGTTGCTGGGCAGGGTGGTGCTCGAGTCTTCTTTATCTCCCTCCAAGAGCCACTCGAACCGGATCCCTTCGTAAGGCAGGCCGCAGAAGCGGGCCATGTTCAGTTCCAAGGTCTCGCCCAGGTACAAGAAGCCCATGTCTGCAAGAAATAGGTGGTATCAACCTATTAAATATTCCAACTTTGACTTATTGATATTGTTAAGAGACTTACCCAAAAGACAAAAATCTAGCAGCTCCGAGTTTTAAAGCACACTGCTTGATTTTCAATGATTTAAAAAAAACACGCACAAAAAAAGTGCGCCTTGAAAGCGAAACCACACTGTAAAAATGAGTGTTGTTTTTACAGTATAATGCAGCTAAATTTTACGGCAATAAACTGTAGAACTGCTAATTTTACAGTTTACTACTGTGCACTTTACAGTTTTAAATTAGAACCTCGGCTGCTAGTATTTTACTGCAAAAACAACAGTTCATTTTTTGCAGTGCAGTGTCCTCGGATGGCTCTGTCTTCAGCCTAATCTTTCAGCCGTTCACGCACAAAATTTATTGCAGTTATACGAGTGTTTCATTACAGAGTTTTTTTTCCCTTCCGTTATCAACTAGTTTAAGTCTATGAATTCACTGCGACGATTGGATTCGTCAAAGGGCAATTCAATAACCAGTCACAGGTTTCAGAGACGATGTTTTAAACTTTTTGCAATAAAACGAGTTTAAATGTTCAGAATTGCATTACTTAGCGACTTTTACCCAGTATGGCAGCCCTGAAGCAGAGTTGTGAATAAGGGAACAAAAACCTGTTTGACCGCTTTCGGCATCCAAGAATCTCGCTTTATCGGCGCCCGCGGTCGAAGAGAAAAAAAATCCTAAGGGCCAGTATGACGTCACCGTGGATTATTTTTAAAAAAGTACTTGTCGGTATTAATTTTTTTTTCACTGTTGATGTTTATATATACTACTCTGTCAAAAAAAGTAAAGAGGAAAAATTGAAAACTTACGCGTAACGGAAAGCTACGAAGCATAAATAATAGCATGTGTCCGAGAAAGAACTTAACCCATTAATGCCCGACATTTTTTTTTTCAACGATACTTTGTATACTGGTTACAAATAGTGTTAAATGGACAGGAAAAATAGTTAAAAAATTATCATGTAAAAAATAAATTTTTTATTTAAGAAAGAAAAATCGTCCCTAAAAAGGGACGCTAGGCACCACAGGGTACATACTTTTTTGCCAATTTTTTTTTTTCTGCCTCGATGTAATATTGAAAATGACAATTTATAAGAACAAATAAAAGCAGCAATTAACATAAACTGGGAAGTAGATTCAGAGAACAAGGAAATATTGGTGTTGTTGAGTATGAAAGTCAGCAAAACATTTGTTCTGCAAGCCTACGTATTGCATTTGCTGCATTCCGATAAGGTCTTTTACTTCAATGGGCACATCTTACCTGAGTCTTATTTAAAGCAATATAACAACTAGCCCCATAATACCTAACTCAACTCTCTTGAGCTCAATGCATGTTGTACAGCAGCTTCTAAAATAAAAATGAAGAGCGGCTACTACCATTTTTTAGAGTGGATCAAAAACCGGTAGTTCCCGATATTTGATGCATGGGATCTTTTTCCCTATGCAACGTTTGTATTGAGCAACCATATATATTTGGTTCATCAATTTCAATTACTTTCTTTTCGCTATTGGACAATCGGATAACTTTAACTCGGCCTTTACAATAGGATAAACTCCATGAAGATTCGATGCAATAGTTATAACATTGCTATTATTCCACCGAACCAACGTAATATTATTTTACCTGTCATCGACATTTATTCAAAACTTCCTCTCTTTTCTTTTTTGAACAACGTAACTTTAGTTCATGAGCATTTTTTAATCCGATTCTTGCACAAAACCTTGCTGAGACAAATAATCACGTAGGAGCGCAAGAGAAGTGAATAAATTCTCACAGTAGAGATTAAAATTGGCATGCTCAGGGAATTCTGAAATTAAATCTGCAACCCCCCCCCCTTTCCCAAACAACACACACATATGCAATCCTTGAATTCTTCATCAAGGTGAAATGCTAAGCTTCTGAAACAGCTTATGGCTTCTTCCCCCAACAGTCAGACTAAACAATAATAAACACCTAAATGCATAATGGAAAAGTAATTAATTACAACGAATAATTAGTGTTTTAAAGAATTACATTTTTGAAATAGCTTTCTTTAAAAATTTACCTTGAGTATTTTTTGTAATTAAAAAAAAGAAGAGAAAATATTTAAGAACATTGTATAATTAAGTTTATATATATTAATTAATTTAATTTAATTAGATTTTGAAAATAAAATAAGTTTTAAAAATGACAATTATTATCAGTTTTTCAGTCTAAAAACATTTACTAACTTATTTTGATATAAATTATAGATTCTAAGCAAGAAATCAGCAACGGTTAAACAATGCAGCCTTTGGTGCCTAGCATCCCTTTTTAGGGACGTTCTTAAATTGCTATAAAATCCTAAAAAAATTTAAAATTTACAAAATTGCAAAAAAAGGTAAACTAAAACATCGATCAAAGTAGCACATATATCAAACACAGATAGATTTCCTTGTTAATAACTTTAAAAACTTAGCTTTTGTTCTTGAGATTGTGAATGATGTAATTTTTGATAAAGATCATAATCAAATGGCTACAGATCACACTTTACAGCGGTTATGTGCTGAAATCTGTTAATACAGAATTGAAGCAATACCAAAGTAATAATTGAACACAATTATTTGGTTGAAATGTTCATTTTTGGAAAATTCAGACGCACTTTTTGGACCGTCCCTAAAAAGGTACGCTAGGCATTAATGGGTTAATAATTGAAGGGGCAAGTATGGATAAAGGTGAGATGTGACAATTTTTTAAATTTACTTTTTACCATGGATGAAGGTGATAGGCCCATCAGTATCACGTTCCTTTAGTCACAGAAATGGTTGGTAACTAAGAATATGACCCCGTTTTACTCGTTGAGAAAAATCCATCAAAAAATAAATAAATAAATAACACAACATTTTTTTTTTATTTTTTTTGAAAGCTTTTTCCAGAAATTAAAAAAAAAATTGTCACATATCACCTTTATCCACTTGCCCCTTCAATTCTAAGCATAATAAAAACATACTAAAGCTAAACTATAGAGAGATGGCGAGTTAACTCTAAGCGGAAACGGACCACTTCATTTTGAAATAGATTGAGTCTACAAAGAACATTTAATCGGGGAAATCGCGTGTTCTCGCTGATCCAAACTATTTCAAAATGAAGTCAGTTTCCGCTGCCAGTACACCCTTCATCTCTTCGTGGTCGAGCTTTACAGATGAAAGGGAATGCAGTTTGTTGAAAAAGAAATCAATCCAAGGTTCGAGGAGAGTCATTCCTGGTCTCAATTGCTTGACATGTTCTGGAAGTGCATTTCTGGATAGAGTAGAGTAAAAGCGCCGAGTTTTTAGTCGACTATTTAAGAGCTCGATTGGGGACCTAAATATAAGTATGAATTTCATTTCCGCAATTAGTGCAACAACAACAATATTGTAAAAATTATTCTATACCTCCCAATCCAATCAGCTGTTTCAGAAATGACAACATTTGTTTTTTTTTTTTTTTTTTTGAAAAAATGGAACAAACTTTAAAACTTCAGCTGGAAATTGCTCTAAAAAGTGAAAAATAATAATTATGTTCTCTGAGCACTATGGATACTACTTTCGAACATAATTTTTGACGTCGGCGGAAACGTAACTAAATACGTAACTAAACTATTATACGTAACTAAAATTCAATTTCAAATATAAACTTTAATGCACCGGGTTCTTCAGTAGCATTCGCATACATTACATAGATAACCATACATTTATGCAATGGTATCAGTTTCGTTTGAGTGGTTTTTCTGAAAAATGCTGGCCAAATATACTGGGTGTCCACTCCAATCGTGGACCAATAGCTAATTTCTAAACCGTTAGAGATAAGCATAGAGTTGATTTAGGAAAAAATCTCCAAATTATGAAAGGAATTTTGGGTCTATTCATTGTTTTTCAAAAAATCAAATTTTGAAAGAGTTACGAAATTTAAATTTTTATACAGCCCCCCAGTCCTATCAATCATATTTAGTAAACCATTCTTGACACTGTAACGTTTAAAACTAAAAAAAAATCACTCTTCTACCACAAAAATTGACCGAGTTATGACGTTTTGAAAAATCAAGATTTTGAAGGATTTCGCATGCGGTCCCTTAAGCGATCGCTCGATGACGTCATGAAATAATGCAAAATCTTGATTTTTCAAAACGTCATAACTCGGTCAATTTTTGTGGTAGAGGAGTGATTTTTTTTTAGTTTTAAACGTTACAGTGTCAAGAATGTTTTACTAAATATGATTGATAGGACTGGGGGGGCTGTATAAAAATTTAAATTTCGTAACTCTTTCAAAATTTGATTTTTTGAAAAACAATGAATAGACCCAAAATTCCTTTCATAATTTGGAGATTTTTTCCTAAATCAACTGTATGCTTATCTCTAACGGTTTAGAAATTAGCTATTGGTCCACGATTGGAGTGGACACCCTGTATATATATTTTTTAAACAGAAACAATGAGCTTCGACATACATGAGGACTGCGTACTGTGCGCTTTGCCTCCTGACAAACACAGGACAGATTTACGGCACAGAGAGGTTGAAATAGTTTAACAGCCCTGCCCATGGTTGTTAAACCATGGGCAGGGCGGGACTCGAACCCACGACCACTTGCTTACGAGGAGAATACTCTTCTTATACGCCACCGCGGCCCCGCCAAATTTCGGTTCAACATCACTTTTTCCTATCATCACCTATCGTTTTTGCTCCGACTTCAAAAATTATGTTCAGAAGTAGTGTTGATGGTGTTCAAGTAATGAAGATTATTTTTACTTTTAAGAGCAGTTTCCAGCAGAAGTTTTTGAAGTTTTTTCTTATTGTATGCTTTTTAATGTAAACTGACTTCACAAATTGTCTGATGTTACCATTTTAAAACTTCACCTTACTTTTTCATGTAAATGTTCCTAAAAAAAATAAAAAATGAATAAAACTATTAACGGGTTTAAAAATTTAAGCGATTAACACTAAAAAGTAATCTTTGTTCCTCCCTGGGATTTATTTGTGTGGTAAATTTGACAGAATCATTTACATATTAACGGCTTTTTAACTAATTTAGATTCCATCAAAACAATACGAGTTGCGTGGGATAAAAGTACCATATATTTGGCCCATTAATCTATTATTGGCACCAGATGAAAATAAAAATCTCATTACAGCGGTAATAGTAATGCGTTTCATGTTTTCTTCAGAAATGTTGACTTCATCCGAAATTTTCATTATGATTATTGCTAACGCCTAATCCCTTCAAATATGTATACTCAAATATTAGAGATGTCACAACATTTTTTAAAAAGAAGTATGTAAAAATTAATAAAAATTGCCCAAATGCACCCCCACACGGGGAACGTTTCAACATGTTTGAGGCACATGCTTGAGCTTGAGGCACCATAAATAAAACAATATTTATTTTAAAGTAAAAGATAAATACAACGTGTTAAAAAAACACAAATGCGCAAGGAAGCTGCAGACACATGTTTCGGCATTATAAAGAACTCCTTTTTCAATGAAGAAAAAAAGCTTATGGATGCACAGACATCCGACAAAAGCTTTTGTCGGATGTCTGTTCATTCAAAAGCTCACATTTTTTTTTTTTTTTGCATTGAAAAAGGCGTTCCTTGTGACGCCGAAACACGTGTCTGCAGCTTTCCTGCTCATTTGTGCTTTTTTAACGTTGTATTTATCTTTTGCATTTATGCACAAAGATATATCCTTCAATATTTATAATTTGAAAAGGCAAAGACAAGCGATTTTCATGCTTATAAATTGGAAGCTCTCTTCAACTGTATGGTTCTAACTTTAGAGTAGAGAAATCGTCAGTAATTTTAATGATTACTGGCCAATGGCGTACATAGCGCCCCCGCAGCTCCGACGTTTGAGGGCGCACAATCCAGAAAATATGAGTTGTATTTGAAAATTTTATTTTGAAGTTTTATAGGGGGGGGGGGCGCACTTACAAACCTTGCGGGGGAGCGCACACTGTCTGTGGCGTAAGAGAAGTAAGCAATGTAACTGACCTATTGGAACGACTTTTATTTGGAAGTGCACTTTATTGCTTGAAAATTGAGGTAATCCTTCTTCTTGGAGGGTTGCTGAAAATCTGTTGAAGTCGACGTCTGTTTCAGTGATGGGACTCAGTCGTAGCTCCATATCCCTTCTGCCGATTACAATGTTCCACATGGAAGTCACTGTGAAAATGGAAGGAGCTAACTCAGTGCCTGCCATAGGTATTTTTGCAAACTGTAGGATACCAAAAATGGGGAATTTAACACAATTTTGATAAATGGAGTCAGAGTTGAAAGAAAAAGAAAATGGCCATCGCGGAACTGGTCGGCTTTTACTGAGGGTATGACGGTTATTGAATATCACTAGATTATAATCTTGAAATTACAGTCGACGCTCGATATAACGACCATCTCCGTCCCACAAAAAACTGTCTTCATGACGAGAGATCTTTATAAGAGGTAGCACTTCTATAAAAATACAGAGGCACCCTGCATAGTCAATACATTCATGAAAATTGGAGATATTTTTTTATAGATTTCAACTAAGTACTCAATTTTTTTCCCCATTGGAATTAAAAAACATATTAGGGCAAAATACTATCAAAATATTAAACATATTTCAAATTAGAAAATATAAGAACGGAATTATTGGATGTATGAAAACAGCAAATCGAATTAAGTTCCAGTTAGTACAGTTTAATTTATAAAAGTTACGTATTACATGATACTTAACCATACAACATAACAAAGCAAAACAAACCCATAAAATTATAAAATAACAACCCCTTTCTTTCTTTAAATGAATACCCCCATAAGAGAATAAAATATATTCGTGAAATATTTTTGTACATTTTTTAAAAAAACATTGATTGCAATATACACTTAGTCACAAAAGTAAGTATGCAGAGTGTTTGTGATGATGTAATATGAAAAAAAACAGACCTACAATATTAGAGTTTTCAAATTAACGATTTATTTCGATTACAGCAACATTGAGCTTAATTACAGAATGAAAAATATTTAAAAAATACAAATATTTAATTAGCAAGATGAGCTTAACTTAAAATAGGATGTAATTTACATCACAAAAGTAAGTATGCAAACAAAAACAAAGACATTAATATTGCAAATTTTACAATTTTTCAAAAAAAATGGTGATTTGTTGGATAGCCTAAGGCCTTTATAACAGCTCTCAATCTAGATGGCACTGATTTTACTAGATTTTAAGTGACAGAAGATGGTATTTTGTGCCCTTCCCTAAAAGTCCTTTATTTTAGATCATTCTTAGTTTTGATCTCTTGTTTTCTAATTTGGCGATCGAGATAATCCCACAAGTGTTCAATGGGATTAAGATCAGGTCACTGCGGTGGGGTTTTTAACTGTTTTCGCACGTTATATAGCAGCCATTCCCGAACAATCCGAGCAGTATGTTTGGGATCATTATCTTGTTGGAAAGTGAAGGATGTATCGAGTCCCAATTTAGAAGCACTTTAGCTTAGATTATTCTTTAAAGTATTCAAATAGCTATATTGATTCATTATTCCGTCAATTATAACTAAATTTCCTACTCCAGTTGCTGCCATGCAGCATCAAACCATAATCGAACCACCACCGTGTTTTACAGTTTCTTTCATGTTCTTTGGTTCTAGAGCTGCATTTGCTTTCCTCCAAACTTTTTGGTTTCCATCTGACCCGTAGATGTTGAATTTACTTTAATCCGAAAAAATCACGGAATTCCAAAAATTTGTGTCCTGCTTTACATTTTCTTTTGCAAAATCTATTCTCTTTTTGCAATTCACTTTGCTAACAAATGGTT
>JAXGGA010013357.1:0-35536 GCA_038373865.1 Uloborus plumipes | reverse complement strand
TCTCAGTAACTTCAACAGACGCCCAACAACTGAACTTGACTGATTTCTCTGTTTATGCCTAGGTGATCGAGGAAGAGACGCACATGTGTTGTGGAGTTTTTTGTGTTTTGAAAATAGCAAGAATTAGATTAATAAGTGCTTTAGAAATAGATGTTGAAAACTTAAAAATTTCTGCTAATAATCTCTATGATGAAGGGGGAAAAGAACAGATGCTCAGAAATTCATTAAAGCAAATGCAATTAGAAAAATTGTCCGTGAGAAGGAGACTGAACTAAATAATATTGTTCAAAAAATTGAACACAAAATAAGTTTAAAAAGTTGAACCATTGTTGCATTATTTTTAAAGTGTTTTATAGTAAAATTGTGTTCCTAAACCTATTTAAATATTTTCCTTTGAGTCTTTAAAAAGTCCTCAATTTTCATTTTTAAAAATAAGTATGAACCCTGTGTTAGATTATTAACCGAGACCTCGATTTTACATTCCCGGTTTGGTACATTTTTTATCACTGGTCTGACTGAAAACATAAAATCAGGGTTCTACTGTATTGTCTGATCTAATTTTTCTGTCATAGAACAATAGGAAATAAAAATACTTATAAAATAACTGACATTCATTGATATTGTAAATGCTTTCTTTTTTTCAGTTAATGGCAGCAGCAAGCTTCTTTCAGTTGGATGGACTTCTACGCTTCTGTGAATCTAGAAGTTCTAAATTAGTAGATTTGGACAATGTAGTTTCAATGTACATACATGCAAAGGTGTATAACGCAGTATACCTCTTAGAATACTGTCAAGGCTTTCTTTTACAGAATATGGTGGCTTTATTAACCTACGACGACAGCGTCCGGAAACTAATATTTGGGAAAAAGCTTCACAACCACGATGTTTTAAGTGGACTACTACTGACGTTACAGACAAGAATAAGAGAGAAATCATCTGCAACAAAAACTGTCAGTAGCAGTAAGAGCTGAAACAATGTGGAAAAATTTATTAGATGTGCCTTCAAGCTCATTCGATAAGTGCCATGTCATTCACATTGCGAGTTTCGATCAAGTTAATGTTTTCTGTATATTTATTTAACAAATTCTAATTCCATATTCATCCCCATTCATTCTGTAAGTACTCCGAAAATATGGTTTTAAGTACACAGAGCGCAATACTAGCATGCCATGTTTCTATAAAGTGGTTCTAATAATACTGAGGCATGACTTTCTAAATGTTTGCTTATTTTGGAGGTGTTCAGTGAAAAAGGACGTGATATTGGCAGTAGTTGGAATACCTTTTCAAAACAAACTGGGACCAAAGGCAATCCGAAAAAACAAAAGTCCAGATAATCCATGTAATATGGAAAATAAATAAAACAAATCCTTAAATAAGCGGATATACTGTCCGTCCGTGCCATATTCAACTAAACTTGCAACGAAACAAGGATCTAACATATTAGGAGTCTCTGCTGGCTCTTTTGTGCAACAAATTGATGCTTTTTATCATAATGGAATCGCCCATTAACCCATTTATGCCCCAGTTTTTTTTAACAATTTTTTTTCAATTTTTATCTGCTTAAAACTCTTACTTGGAATGGTTTACATACATACATACATTACATTTTAGGCTTAAAATAGTTCGCCGTTGCCATATTTATCAAGTTATTTAACGTCCTGTTCATGGGATATTTTGCAGATATGTGAGCAAAATACGACTTGGCTTTACTTTTGCAAAGTAACCTAACAGAAGGCATCTGTGTTCAATTTTAAGCAAACTCACTTTACAACAATTTAATTTTTTGAAAAATAAGTTCGCAAAAAAAGACTTACTTTCTGTCGCAACCCATGCTGGATCGTTGCTTGACTGATTTGTCTGAAAATAACTGTCAATAAATAAACTCTGATGTCCAAATAGTGGCTCTAACTGGTTTTCTCAAGAAGGACCATTTAACTTGTGAAAAACAGCTTTAGTAAAAGGATATACCCATTACAGGTTTTTGTATGCAGTAACTAACAAGCGTCCTGTTTTTAGGCTACTGAGCATAAATGGGTTAATCAATCTAACATAGTAGCAATGGGATTCGAGCTGAAGCCGCCATGATGTTTGTTAGATTACAGCAATTTATTGCGTGATCTATGCAGAAGTTGTACATTTAACCACAATAAAAAGCAAATGTTTGCAAAGATTGTAGTTCAGCCATCATGATTTAAAAATATTAATTATGTGAATATAGATCTCTTTAACTCCACAAATTTAAGAAGGATTAACTGAAGATCCAGATGAAAGAGGTTTTACTGTAAAATGAAAGCAAGTCTATCAACTTAAGACCAATCATTTTTACCTATTACCCCAAAAAGAAGTAAAGAAAGTTATGCCTCAAATTATTGGAGCCACACTATAGGAAATGTTTGCTTGTATTATTAAAGGACTCTACATTCCATTTTAGCTTCTTCTAGCCCATATTGGGCTGTTACATGTTAACTTCCTGAATTTTAATTTATTTATTCTAATACTTAGGGAAATGATTACATTCCAACTCAACATGGAACATTCTAGTAGATAACATTTATGCTTTTAAAATGTCATACATATTTTGTGAAGATTTTGAATTTGACATTAATTGTCATACGTTCCATTCATTCTGAAAAAAAGGACTTAAGTTTTTAATAATAAAAAGTTATCAAAGAAAATGTATAGAAATTACATATTTCATAAGTTTTGATTATTTAACAGACCATCAAAATTAATTTGTAAATGGTCTGTAAAATCTTGATTTTTGACTAATATTGCTTCACAAAATGTGTAAATTATAACCATTTTAAATTGTAATGATTAGTTTAAAAGATTGAATTGTTGTGGGATGCTTTAAACTCAAGAGAAAACATATTTCTAAATACATTTCTAGCACATTCTCTCGAATTTAGTTTTGTCAATTGTAGTAATAGTTTTTGGATTGAAAAATCAACAAAGAGGGCATAAGTTTAAGAAAATTTGCTGTTTAATATCAACAAGAGCTAAGTCTAGATTTATTTACTACCAATGTATGAGTAGTAAAAAATCAACACCCAGCAAAAAAATGAATTTAAATTATAATATTTACACAATCATTTTTACTTATTACCCCAAAAAGAAGTAAAGAAAGTTATGCCTCAAATTATTGGAGCCACGCTATAGGAAAGGTTTGCTTGTATTATTAAAGGACTCTACATTCCATTTTAGCTTCTTCTAATAATATTTACACATCATATTCATAGAGGACAGAATTGGTAAGTTCACGTCTTAAATAAAACAGCCATTATCAGTTTCATGCCTTCAATTTATAAGGCAACTAGGTATTTTGTTCCTCAAATAAGGTCAAAGGATGTCCCTTTTTAAAGAATATATTTTTGTAACATTGAATATGAAAAAAGTGTTATAGTAACTAGATTTTCTTTAATTTAAAAATAAATGCATTAAAAAAATATTTTTAAGATAATTCAACTTTTAAATTCCTTTATTAGCCAATTTTCCACAACAGTTCCAAATACCTTAGCCTCTTCAGTCCCAGTTGAAGGTACACATATGTGTACCTTTTTAGTTGTTATTTATATTTGGTTTCAAAGCAAATTATAACAAAAAAAAGTATGCATTATAAAATCTAAGATTGTTGCATTTATTTTTCATCGATCCAAATTTTTTACTAGGTATTATTCAGACCTTACAAAGGTTCAAAAGCTTGAAATTCAAATGGTCGAAAAAATCAGGACTGAAGCGGTTAGAACCAAATCATCTCGTCTGTTTATAAAATAAACAGATTTATGCTTTAAAGCGATTTTGTGCCAAGTCAAACCAGTGATTTGGAGCCATAAATGATTAATTGCGAAATTTTCCCTTATTACCCTGGATAGGTTTTTTCTTACTGTTCCAAACGCAACAAGAAAAGCTTGGATCAAAGTTTAAAGCATACAAATAAGGTGTTGTCCTTTATATATTTCAGCAAAAAAAAGTTATGTAAGATTAGATTAGTTTGTTTCTAACTTAGTTAGGGCAGATAACTGAAACAAAATATGAATTTAATCATTTTATTTGACTAATTTTGACAGATATTTAAACAATAAATTGAGCTTACTTTAAGGTCCTTATGATAAATATTTGATGCCTAGCGATTAATGTGAAACAAAGTTTTACGAATATATTTTCAAAGTCCTGTCTAAAAGTTCTTTCTTGATAACAAATTCTTTTTGTACACCTGCTCTTTAAAATATATTTCATCAACTTAAGATTATATTGAATTAAATTACTAAAAGTAAAAATTCGAAATTTAATAAAATGTTCTGTTATTTACCCATGTTTATTATAAGACTGTAATATAATGCATAAATTATGAAATTCTTTTGTTTTTTGCAATTCAAGTATACTTTAACAATAAAAGATTGCTGAAATGTTTTTATATTGAAATCAGGGGAAAGTGAATATTTTTGACTTTAAAATTTGTCTATAAACCATTAAGTGATTAGTCCAACACTTTTTCTGAAATTTTCTACTAAATGTTGGTTTTGTGATAAGTTACTATTTATATACTTTTTGTAATTGTTGTGACTTTTGAGTACAATATACGTGTTTATAAGAAGCATTTTAAATATCTTACCCTACCTCAACAAGCCCACCGTTTTGGATGCGTTCATATATGCCATAAAGTAATTGATCAAATTTTTAATCTCCCTTAGTAGCAGGGATGTATATTAAGAAAATGAAATTTGTATTTATCTAGAATATTTTGTACATATGTTTACTGTTTTTATTACTTCCAAGATGTCTGTTATACAACTTAGGGTACAATTGTAATTCTGGTGCATAGTTTTCTACCTTTGTACTCTTAAGGATTTTTATGGATTCTATTAAAGCAATAGTTATTTTATTTGTTTTGTTTAATGTCTTTCATTTTAAAATATGATTGATCTTCAATGAATTCTTATTATGGCTCTTTTATGCAATGCAGATAAAACCTCAAATTTTTCTTTGACACTTAAAAACTCATTTACATGCCATATAATTATAAAGCTATTACATTTAACTAAATATGAATAAATATAAACTTCTATAGTTATAGTAAAAAAAAGGTGAAATTATTCATGAAAACTAATAAATAATTAGGCTAATGCTTACTATCAAAATTTAACTTTTTGAGAAACACCTTTGTTTTAGCCGTCATACTCCATCAGGTAAAAATTGTTTAGAATGAAATTCTAATAAGGGGCTATAATACAAAGCAAAATGAAGAGAAAGAGATTGAATTTAATATAAACCCAGATTTTTTTACGTCATGAGCCTAAATTTTGTCAAATTCTGACCAGTGGATCAGAAAAGTATTTTTACTTAGATTTGCAAACTCACTGAAATATACAGCAGAACATCAGGAATCATCATAACAGCTTGAAGATCATCACTGTGTTTTTTCTTCTTCTTAATGCTTATTACTACTTAACTATTTTAAATAAAATAGCATACAATTATCACAAATATTTTTTATTTAGAATTCATAAACACAATACTGCAGTTTACTAACACATATGTACATAGATTTTTCATGTAATGTAAAATTCATTGACAGCTGATAAAAATATGCAACAAACAATTACAATTCAGATAAACATTTTAATTTACAAACATCACATTAACATTGAGGCAGACAAAAAAGTGGAAAAATATGGTTAAAATTTTGTTCTCTTCAAAAATCTTTAAAAATGCAAAACCAAAGGTTTTATTTTGTGCATCCCCAAATTGGACACAGCATTTTCAGAAAATATTATCTTTCAGTGTAAGGAATGTATACAATCTATTTGACTAATATATATATATGTATGTAAATGGACTTTATTTAAGGCAATGGGGAGTTTGTCATCCAGTTTAAGTGATTAAAGACTGACCAGATTTGCTTTTGGTTAAATTCGGCGAAAGGTTCCCAGGTGTGTCTTGCAATTTGGGCAACGGTGCTCAATGTCTTGGCACTCTGGTATACAGCAGGGAATCAAACAGCATCCGAGCCAACATCTGAAAAATTAAATCATTGGTTCAGTGGCACTGTAAACTTTTGAAATATAAATGAGATCTCAAAGAAAATGACAATTAGGAAGACTCCATTCTAGTAGACACTAAGGAAGTTTTCTACCAAGTAAAAGAGAGAGGAGAACATGATTTCCCTAGTACAAATGTACTTTAGAATCAGGGCCATAACCAGATATTTGTTTCAGGGTGGGTTTTACCAAACACATTTCTTGTGACATCAAATTTGATTTCATTCATATCTTTTCATTTTCGTTACAATAGGTGACTTAAACGAGGGGGTGCTGCTTTAACGCCATTAACATGAGCAAATATCAAAGATGACATGTCCATCAAATATGAAAAAAATTTAATGTGTCTATATAACTTTACCCCTGTTTAAAACTTGATGTTCATGTTAAAAAACCCAAAATAATAGATGCCTGTATTCATGTATGTTCATTCTAAGTAATATTTGTTAAATTCATATGTTTGTGTCCCCCACAAAAATATGTTAAATATAGAGTTAGGCACTTCCAAATTCAAAGAATTTTGATATTTTTCTTAAAGTCAAGTACTCAAAATCTGAAGGAAAACACTGCATAGGATATAATACTCGCAATAACTTTAAAAAAAATCAAACTGCAGATAAACCACCGAGTTGATATGATTCTTCAATAATAATAATTTCATTTTTCAAAGGAATTTGAAATTTTAAATAATAAATAGAAATAATGTTTCAACAAAAAAATTCCAATAGGAAGAATTTTTGGGAATAGTTTTGTAAAATTTCGGAGAAGGTTTGAACCCTAAAAACTCGCCTCGGAAATACGGATCTGTTTAGAATATCTAAGTAATTTTAAGCAACACACAAAAGGTCAAAATAGTTGAATAATAGGAGAGCAGCTGATTTTTCTGCTCTCCCAAAATGTTGTGAAACCCTTTACACATAATACTTGGAGAGGAATTTCTCCTCCACTAAAAATAGTTTTTTGGGCCTTCTATAAGATTCATTAACCTTGTTGAAACAGGAAATGAAAAACTAAATTTTGAATTTTGACAACTGAATAACAAACAAACAGCTGCTCGTTTTGTGCAAAATATGTACTCGTTATGCAATATTAAGCTATAAAAACTATATTTTACTTTGCTCTTTTGAAAGAACACATTACACGAGGTCTGCAAACCAGGCCAAATTAAACTCTCAAGGGAAGCTCAGTCTCATTTTTCAGGACTCTCCCCTTTCTGTTTAGAACTTTTTTAAAGATCTTATGCACATTGAAATAAAACTCACTACGCTTAAAACGTAAGTTTACTAAGCTTAAATGTAAAGTTGTTTATTACCACCTCCCTTTCACAACATACAGAAATTTTTTACATTACATATATTTACACAAATAAATGCGGTTAACAGGTGTATCAGATTTATCACTCTACAAAACAAATTGCAAAACAGTTGGGCCCCATTGGGTCAAATGTTCTTTAACTAACTCCCATGCTTGCAATCCCTTTAAAACTACATTTTAAAAGCAAAAACTGGAAAATTTGAGTGTATTATTTATTATTTCACTCATTTTTAAGCCACCCAAAAATTCTGACGAAAAGCTCAACAGCTTCCCAAGCATTTTGGATAATCAGGCCGTCTGTAACTGCAGGGGAGCCAATACACAGTCCGAGTAGACTTTTGTACATATATTTTAAAACTTTATCTAAAGTGCATCAAAATATAACACTTAAATCAGAATACTACTGCAACATAATTTAAGATTCTTCTGCCTTCAAATATAAGTTTGGTAAGACCTCATTTAGAGTATGCTGTTCAGTTTTGGTTTCCTTATCTTAAGAAAGATTAATTTATTGGAAAGAGTTTAAAGGAGGGCAACGGGGTTAGTTAATGGGCTTTCTAATTTAGCATATGATTCCAAGTTCCAAGCTTAGTGTGCTTAATATGTATGGTCTTGAGCAAAGAAGAGTCAAAGGAGACATGATTCAATTGTCTAAATTTATCAAAATGAAAGAAGTTACTGGGTTAAAATTTTTGCATGGAAAGCAGAACAAGAGGACATAGTTTTAAGCTATTCAAATCTCAAGCTAACTAGGAAACGAGGAAGAACTACTACTTCAATGAGGTTGTGGTCATTTTGTACTGCTTATCGGAAGAGGTTGTAATGAGAAGGGGGGAGGGGCATTGATCTTTATTGGGAATAAACTGACCAGGACCAACCTGTTTGGGTCTAGAGTACTTAGTCATCACATTTGTCTTTGTATAAAATGTACAACACAACACTATCCAAATACATACCCTACAAAAACCAGAGCACCAGATAATAACCAAGTGAGCAAGCCAGGGCTGAGTGAAGTCTCCGTCATGACACGTGCTGAGCAGCTTGAACATACTACTTGCATGGGGAATGGACCCCACTGTCCTACTCTGACCACAGTCACCACTGTAGCTAAAAGGGGAAAGAAAAGGTGAGACATGGAATCCTTAGGACGAACTGAATATCACATATTGTGAAACATTTATTGAGCCAAAAACGTGTGTTTTAAATCCATAACTTTTAGATAAAATATCTTTAATTTGGTTAATCTTGTTATTGAAAAAAGAACTTGTGTGGTCAATTTAAAAAGAAAAAATTGTTTATGTAGTGCACCAGGACTTAATTTGGGACAGGAGCTGAGAGCTGGTACCTTTTTTTTTGGATTTCATATAAATTGCAATAGTTTGCCCAAAATTCTTGTTTCCGTGCAAAAATAATGTTAATTTAAATTAAATCTGGTCAACGTGTCTCTAACTTTGCATAACACGTAAGGGGCACCACGTATCTACATGTATAACCCATATATTGATAGAAAGACTGACGCATGTGCAACCTTTGAAGTTGCATGCAACAGTGCTATCGCATGTTGAAAAGAAGGTGGTCACAAGAGTTATCATCCACTATGAAACAAGTGAGTTCGCAAGAGGAATGGAGAATGATTTTATTTTTAGTTGCAGAGGGTGCTGGAGGCTGTGAAATGTACTGACGGATGAAGGCCGTGTGCTGCATGATAATGCCCACCCACACACAACCCCTCCTTACCCCCCTGCATGTTATGTAGTGGACAATAACTTTTGGGAGAACCTTTTCTTCAGTTTGCAACCACACTGTAGCTATGCAACTAACGTTGCGCATGTGTTAACCCAATGCCATCTTAATACTAAATGCCTATCACTTTCTGGTTTTTAACATAAAGCAAAAACAAGCCCACTAAACAAACTGCCATTTTATTGTTCTTCAAAATAAAGAAACTGACAGAGAAAGTAATGATTGGTTATTTAAATTCCTAAATTAACTAATCAAAAATTTAATTCAAATTTTTTGGATCCATCGCCAATTAGCTGCAGGCTGCTAGGTAGCGCTTTCTTCCCAACGGTTGATCCTTTTTTGAGGTAAATGCAATAGACATTTAGTACTACGGGCGTTGGTCAGCCTTTCTACCAATACGTGGGGCCACAATACATGCAGTTATGTGGAACCCCTTACGTCTAATCAGGCCCATGCCCAGGATTTCATAGAGGGAGGGGTTTTCATGCTTTTTCATCCTTTAATTGCATCCTTAGGAAAACATATCAGTGTTTCAGTTTGGGGCGTCCCCTGAAACCTTAAATTTAAATTGTGTTACCAATCCAGTATGGTATTTTACATACAAAAGATTTTTTAAAATATCATACTGGAATTGGTAAAATATACATGTAATGATTATTATGATACCCTTCCCCTCAGAAGAGAAATTTTACATGCGCCAGTGACTGCAATCGGATGAAGTCGAAAATTCACACAACTTGACGTCAGAGGTTGTGCGGATTTTAGAGTTTGGTTGATTTGGAGGCCTAAACTAAAATAACCATTATAGTTTTGATTTATTAAAACAGAATAGTGATGCAAACAAATTAATAGGAAACATAATAGCAGTTTTTCACTTTTATTTTACCCAACTATAGATGGCAAAAATACTGAATATTAAAATGTATGTAATGAGAACGATATTATAAAAGAAACTGACGAATTATTTCCAAAAATGTTAGTAGCTCTGATAAATTTGTAATATGTTTTAAAACTTTAGAATGTAAAATTAATTTTAAATCTTTTTAATTTTATAAATATTCATTCAGTCTATTTCTCAGCAACTCAACTCAGTTTTTTTCAAAATTAACTTTGAAAGTGTTTCAAAGAAATAAAGCGTTTTACACAAAACTTTATATTAAAGCTAATTTACGTCAAACGTTCATTTTCTTCATTTGGCTTTTTATTATTTTCCCAATGAGAGGGGTTTAACCCCCACCCCTTGTGTCTGATGCAAACTTAAACGCACTGACAGGGTTTCATTTTTATTAGCTTTATAAGATTTGTGGACTAAATAGCTCCTGTACTTCTTTAGTTAGAAAGTAATTTGCACAAAACGATACACGGCAGAGTCTCGAAAATCCGAGTCTCAAAACTCTGAGGTTCTGGTTAAACCAAAGTGCTTTATTTACATTTTAAAGTAGATTTTTTACAGCTAAAAAGATGATTTGCATTAAAATTTGAAAATGGGAATATTTTGCCATTGCAAAAATTTACTTTTGTATGTGTAATATTGTAATAAAAACAGTATTGAGAGGTCAGTAAAAATGACATTCACCAAATGTCACGAAATATTCTTAAACTACTAGAGATATATTAAGATATGCTTTGAAAATAATAACTTGATATTTTAAAAACAATTTGAAATTGGCAGTGTTTCTTTTTTATGACAATCGAAAAGTGTTACATTTCTACTATTGAAACTTTTTTCCGGATAATCCGAGTTTTCAGTAATCCGAGGTAGCCTAAGCCCCAATTACCTTGGATTTTCGACTCTACTGTATATATAAAATGAAATATTAAAATTCTTAACAAGCGCTTCTTTTTTTGCAGCTAAATATTAATTGCATTTCCTATTTCCTATATAGAATAAAAGGCCCGTGGTGGCCTTATCAGTAAGGCATCGGACTTGTGTCCGGAGGGACCCGGGTTCGATCCCAGCCGATCAAAGATCCACCGTCTTGATATATGGTGGCTGGGAGGCGTTAAAAATGTCGTGGTCAAAGTCCTCCAAGTGAAACGATACCTCTGGGGGTGCTGGGCCTAGGGTTTGCTCGACCCTAGGTTCTGGTTGAAAAAAAATTAAGAACAGAGCGCTCTTCAGGGCCCTATCCCGGTTAAACCATGAAGCTGTGGTAGGTACGGGGGACCCTGGAGTGTGAAATGAAATATATAGAATAAAACAAATAAGCTCTCAGTAAGTTGTAAATACAAATAGTTTTCAATGCATGTTGATTTTATAAACTCTTGATTTTACTAATTTTTTCTGTGGTCACAAGCAGTTTATAAAATCAAATGTCAAATATATATGACAGTATAAACATATGCTAATAATGCATTTTGTTCTAGTAGTGTTGAATGAAAATGTTTTTATTTTTTTTAAGCATAACCAATCATATGCTAGCTTTTCCTGTTACATTTTGTGAAAGGAAAAAAAGTCTACTAAATTAAAAACTTTTTAAATGCAAAAAGAAATGTTTCTGCCATGAAGCAGAGCATGCCAAAATAGAGCACATAGTTCGCCGATACTTGCAGGTCATCCTTGAGATTTCAATCCTGTTGCATCCAACAAATACTTCCATTGTTTTGAAAGTTGGAAATAATTGCAACCTCTACTACATAAAATCAACTTATTTTAAGCTTCATTTTAATAATGAGTATTTTTATTTTTTTTTCTAAACTTGATGCAACATAAATATTTTGATCGCGAAAAAAATGAAAAAATACAAAAAGCGGAAAATCGTGGATCAACGGAAGATTTTCATCCCTGAAATTGAAAGAAATATAACTAAATATGTGTATATTTTAGTTTAGAATGCTGCAACCATTATAGAAAATTTTACAAATAAGAGTAAAAAGGCATTTTTCAACTTTTAAAGCTTGTCTGTTGATTGATTTTTGAAATAAACGGTTCAATTATGATGTTGCACAGTAGTTTAATTTATTAGCATCTGTTTGAATGAACATTTGATGATACTTACGTGGTCCACCAGATGAGGTAGGTGCGCCGAGAACAACTGTTGGTGGAGCTTGGTACCCTGAAAAATATCCACGATTAAGATCGTACATCAAAAGAGTAGAATAGTGTAAGAAAGAGATCAGAAATTTAGAAAAAAGAATTATTATGAGTTCCATACCAAAGAACTTACTTAGTTTATCAAACCATTAATATAATGAAAATGAAAACACATGGAAAACAATTAAAACATAATTGGGTAAAAATAATTGCTGTCTCAGCAAGTTCAATGGTACTAAAAGCAATCAATTCATTTTCTGTTATAATTGCTTGGCAAGGGCTCAGTTGTAAGTTTGATTCATGCAGTAAAAAACATGGGATGCAATGAGAAACTATTTCTAACAGAACAAAAGCTTTTAGAATTATTTTAGTCAGGTCGTCATGCTTTATCCAGGGGTGATTGTGAGTTCATGAAAAAATACCTGAAAGTTTTGAAGAGAAGTGTGTGTGTGGGGGGGGGGGGGTGCTTTTTTTCAAAAAACCAAGGCTCCTATTATTTAAGCACACCTAATTTTATAATTATACATATTTAAAAAAAAATTGTCTTTCACAAACAAACAAGACACATTTCATACATTCGAATAGTTTAATAGTCTAGTCAAAAACAATAGAATGGCATCTTAACATTTTTGCTCGATGAATATTATTAGTAATTATCGGAAAATCACCGAAAATTCGGAAGAAAAAAAAATACCGAAGGTGGGATGAACAAAGCATAATTAAAAATATTTTATTTCCGGTATTTTCGACCATGAAAATACCAGAATGAATCATGAAAATACCGGAAATCCGGTAAAATACCGGAACACAATCACCCCTGCTTATCTTCAAAATAGAACCAAAAAAGATTCTGTAAAAATAAAAGAAAAAAAATTAGAAATGGGAACACTCTTTGGGATATCATTAAAAACCTTGTTTCAATAAGATAATGCATCAGAATATCAGAAATTCCAGCTAAGACAACTTCTATAGACTTTTATGAACACAACACTGCATAAAAGTTATAATTGCTAGTATGGTTATCAAGAGCAGAGCCTATATAGAAAATTATTTCAGTAAGAACTCCAGGCCTCTTCCACTCCCCTTAACTAAGGCTACAGGAGCTCTACCCTTAACCACTTCCCTTACAAATTTTTTTTGGAAAAAATTGCAAAAAAAAAAAAAAAAAAAAAAAAAACACATTTTTTTTTTTAAATTTAATTTTGAAATACAAGAAAATGAAGCAATACAAATAAAATATGTAGTTCAAGTTGAATTTTTAATTATTTATAGGCGTAAAATCAATTAGTTTCATCCGAGTTTTCTCGGGATAATAATTACCTGCAACTCATACGAGCCCGAGATAACTCGGGATAATCAGGCAAGCGGTTAAATACATCCTTGATAGTTCCCAATGTAACCAAGATTAAGAATTATTTTTTAAACAGTTTTTTACAGCTAAAATTTCCATGTGCTAACAATATGCACAAGGCAAAATCAAACTACAAAAGTTGAGGGTGAAAAAATAAAAAGTGTAATGAAACTTATGTCTACATTAGAAATCTAATTGAAAATCCTCTAAAATATCAAAACCAGAAGGCATCCAAAATAAGTTTAATTTTGAGAGACATAAAGCATAAAAACTATAGACACCAAGTCATTCAAAATGTATTGCATCTGAAATAACTTATGACTTCAATTTCCACATCATGATAAAAAATGAAATACACTTTGTTACACAAAAACTATCCGCTAACTGTACTACTTTAACACCTAATATGAAAGCCATGCAAATTTATCTACATGCATGCAACAAATGGTTATAGTTATTCTCTAACCTTCTGCAGGGAAAGAAGAATATCCCATCACTGGGTTAAAAGATCCTATAACGAGAGACATTTCATGATAAATTGCTAAAAAATGTACTAACATAGATTATGATTTAAAAAATAATACAGTAGAACCTCAATAACTCGACAGCCTAAGGGGCTATAAAAACATGTGGAGTTAGGGTGCTTTCCAACTTGACGACACGACAACGACGAAAGTCGGACGGTAATACTATAAGGATAGGTACCGTGTCGTGTCGTCTTCAGCAGTTTTTCCACTCAACCGATATCGCTTTTCCGAACGGGTCATATTCCATTGCATTTCATTTCCAGGCCGCACTGAACTCACACGTATATTACTTTGGCTCCTCCATTTAATACACTATTACTGTTTTGTTTACTTTACCTCTGCAGAAAAAGAAAACAAATAAAGAGAAGGATATTGAGCATGATATTCACAACTTAATTACATTTCCGTCTTGCTTACTAAGAACGGAAACGCAAACTGTCTGTTGGTGCCGCAGAGCGATAAATGACAAAAACAATTCGTCAAGTGCGTCAATACTCCCAAAGGGTTGTCATAGAACTTTTTAAAATTAAGTCCATGTTAAGATTCTTAATTACGTTAAAAGAAAATGTATGTAATTTAGTTTATTATTGAGTGGTAACAGTTGCATCAGAGGGTTGTTTACATCGCTAACATGCGTGTGACATGCACTGCTTGTTAAAAGAAATGATTTTCATTACAGTTTGTAACATTAATTATGCTTTCATATTTCAATAATAAATAATCTAGAAATCTATTAGTTCACAGTTTCCCCTGATATAGTCGTCGCAGTGGTCACCACAATATTGTAGTTTTGTTTTCGTAGTTGTAGAAGCGAGTATATCCCTATTTCATTGTTATGAAGATGATTCGTGAATTAATACGTTTGTTGTTAATCGTCTTTTTGTTGAACACTGTTGCTTTATTGCAGTACATTTCATCTTGAGGTAGCAAAATGAAAGATTTTGTTGAATAGACTCGCCATTTATCGCTCTGCGGCGCTAACACTATCAGAATGAAAATCTGATCTTTTCTGTAACAATTAAGATCGTCTCAGCAACAATAAAGAAACAAAATAGCAAATAGAATAAAATTATTTCATTGCTAGTTTTGATTTATCGTCTGTAAATTTTAGCTAGAGATGTCAAATTTAAATGCAATTGCTATAATTTGCTCCTTCGAAGAAAGTAAGCAAATGGATGAATGTTGGCCCGATTTTAAAGGCGAGACAGATGCCATCCCACACGAATGGGACGACAAACAACATCCTGTCAGAGACAGACGACGCAATCGCCCTTGAATCACGAGATGGAAAAGCGCATAGCATAATTTATTGCATTCTGCGTGCTCCAGTGTCTGATGACAACAATCATGTACGATTTATCGCTGTTATGTTGGAAAGTGGAAAAGAGCTCTTAAGCTGGTGTCAAGTTACCGAAGCTCCATAGTTTCAATTCCTTTTTAGTATTATGTATCCCTTACTAGTGCTGAAAATTCACCTTATAAAAACCAGTAAATAATTTATCATTTCTATATTTTTTTAAAAATAAGTACATAATAAATTTGATGTTATTATATCTCATGAGGAATAAAAAAATGAATATTTTCTAAAAGAGTCCCCCCAGAAAAGAATTGATTTACAGATCAAGAAACTGCAACATAAATTTCTCAGAAATGTACAAAGTTAAAGAATACCGCGTAGCAAAAAGTGGACTAAAACAGCAACTGGAGTTCCAACTAGCGTTAGAAGTATGAATTTAAAGTTAGGCATCATGATGATACCTAGAATAAGCTTTTAGCATACACGTGATTACTTTCAAATCAATTTGGCTGAAAATATTTTACGTGTTGTGACTGGTTGGTTCGACGGGCAAAAGTGCTATGAAATGCATTTAGAAAAAAATTTATAAGGATTTTTTTTTTTTTTTAAACTTTTATCATTTTGGTTTCTCTAACTCTGTTTTGTGTTATTTAATTTTTTATTTTTTCAAATTGAAATTTCTAGCCAAAACCAAGCAAGCAAAGAATGTTCCTTTCAAAAAAAAAAAAAAATGCTGTGTCGCCTCCCATTATCTTCGTCTAGAGATCGTGGAAATTTCAAATGGAATGAAAATTTTAGAGCGGATGGAAAATTTTTTAAGGCAGATCGGTAGAAGGGCTGAACTATGTTTTGCCAATAAAATTGGCTGATTTCCGCCAATTAGCTGAAGACTGCTTCATTAAATAAAAAGTTTTTCTGTGATGTTACATTGACCTCTAACAAGGAGCCCCGATAGCCGGTAACAGATTTTAGGGGTAGGGATACAGCATATGTGCCCTTCTCAAAGGGATAAAATCCATTGAACAATCCCATTCCATATTTTTAAACTCATTTCTACATAACATGAATTATTTAAACAATTATTTAAAACAAAACATATTTCAAACAAATCACTTTTGTTTGCTAAAGAAGTAATATTAGAGGCGATGGTTAGTGAGAAAGCATACATATAAATCACTCAACATACTTTAGAATTCAAGGATACATAATAGTGGAAGATAAATTCTTTACTATAATTGAGAAATATATTACCTTCCCCGGCAGCAGGATATGGACCTGCTGAATATGCAGGCGGTGGATCAATTGGTTGGTATGGTGGCGGTACTTGATGTACCTGGGGTGGAACTTGGGAGTATCCCGTTTTTTCTGCCATTATGAAATCACTAGAAGAAACATAATGAAACATTTTAACAGAATCATAAAAGCATTCAACAGAAAAAAATGATATAGTCAACTGGTGATAACTGGAAGCCTTATATAATTTGAATATTCCTTATCTCAAAGTTTCAATTTGGTTTTAAAGGCTGTGTTAATTTCTCATAACTGTTGGCAGAGTGGTGTAACGGTTAAGGCATTGGTCTTTTATACCCAAAGGCCGTCCAAACCTGGCTTCAAAAAATTGACAGCATCCATGTTAGCTATTTTAGCCGGAAGAATGAACTTGGAACAGTTTATCGGAAGAGGCGGTAATGAGCAAGGGAGTAGATAGATGTAAGAGGGCCATTGCTCTGCATTGGGGTCTATAATTTGACTAGGACCAGCAGAGTTGGGACCTGTTGCTGGTTGTCACATTTGTACATGATTATGCCGCAAGTAAAAGTCCTCAAGTACTTCTTTGGCATGAAGTAGTTCTGGGGTAGAGTTAAGTTTTGCATCAAAAAGAGCCCAGTTGCTTTCATTTAGCATATAAAACTCGGTATCTATATTCTCATAGCACTGGCCTTCACCAATGGTAGTGCAACACGAAAAAAATTACTGCTGCTCTCTGGGAATGCACCAGGTCTGCAGTTATCAGCCCAATTTGAAATAAACTTCTCACAACTAGAAGTACCAATAACTTAAATGTTTCACCAGATCCTTGGGACTTCAAGTTATCAAGAGTTGATTCTACATAATGCATTTTAATGTAGCTACACAAAATATAAGAGTTCTTTAGGATCAAAAACAGTTAAATCCATTTTTTATGGAAAATAATTTTATTTTTAAGAAAAAAATTATAAAAGCTCCTTCATCAATAGCTTAAAAACAGTTTTTGATTCCAAATAACTTAGAATATTAGATTCTAATGTTAGAAATAAGAATTTAAATCTAGGCTTGATTATAATGCCTAATATAAGTTTTTATCCTTCAAAATGAACAAATTAGGTGCCATCTTATGAATCAAATACATATCTGTTCGAAAGTTAATTATTTATTAAACAGAAGTTTTACTCATAGTGGATAGCACACTTGAAGATTTGCAAAATATACAATAGAAAATAATATTTTTTATGACAAAATTGATGTCATTTAAAATTACTTTTACAATTTTTATCTTTTTCAATCACGAGTGTTAGTCACAATGAGTCAAGAAAGAAAAGCTTTATTATGACACAAAACTTTAGGCATCATATTTGCACCCTAATATTAGAAATCTAGGCATCAAATCAAAATATTTAGTCCCAAAATGGGACTAACCACCAACCGCTTATGATTTATAACACAGATTTTTAAGAATAAGAGTTCATTAATCTAAATCAATATGCATAATCATGTCAAACCTTTAAAAAACTTAAATACTGAAATTATGTAATTATCAGTTTAAAAAATATAATTGAAAAAAAAAAAAAACCATAATTTATGAACTATCAATGTAACACGAAGATTTTCAACACAACATATATTTCCTGCAAAAGGTTTATGTCGAATGAGGCATACAGTACAATCACTCAGTAATCCACAAAAATGACAAGTACTAACTTACTGTATATTACATAATAATGACACTATATTTCTTGCCCATACAAGTGATTTTTCAGCATTTTTTGTAAGTAGCAAATAAAACTAAATATTACTTTTGATATGTATTTTTAACCAACCTAAAAGCCAAGTACAATTTTCATATAATAGCCCATTTGTTCCTAAGTGCAGCAAAAAAGAACTTAATTAATACATTCCAGACGTAAAGACTAAATTAATGATTAAAAAATGTTCATAATTTAAAATTAAGCATTACAAATACTTTATTAAAGTAACGAGAGAGTGGCAGGATTTGCAACACAAATATTGCAATGAAATTACGCATTTTGCATCATAACTTTCAAATATGAGTTGTCACTTTTAAACCTCAAAATATATTTCAAGAAGATTGGCTGTCTTTTGAAGCTCTCATAAAAGTATTAAAACTAAATCAATCAAAATGATACAGGGCATTTCACAAAGAGTATTACGCATCGAAACGAAACGATGACTCATAAGACAAGTACAGTATTGCACGAAAATTCTACATGTTATATATTCTATAATAGAAACAGAGAATAAATCCAAACCTCTGTTAACAATGTAGCGACAGTTAAAAAACTATGAAAGTATAATAAAAATTGCTCCTTTTATCTTCCAGCAATTACTCACTAGTCACAATAATTTGAGTATTAAACGATGTCATAAAATAAATACCTCTATTTACAGATCCTGCCAGTGCTAACTGAAACTGAATTTTGATAAAACGAATGCTTCTTCTTCACAAGAAACGGAAACACGTACGTTGCATAACATATTTTGTGTGGCCATTCTGAAGTAGCGTCCAAGATTAATTCATTATACTCAGCAAATATCTTTAAGTGAAACAATGAATGATTTCTTTAAAGATCGATTGTTATTTCGAAAAATAAAATAAAGCTTCTGTTTCTACTCTTGTTTTTTAAGATAAACGAACTGTGACGTCATTCATAGCACAATGACGATTCATCCGTCCAAAATGGAAGGAAAAAATATAACGCATCTGAAGAGGTTTCTTTGATCAGAAACAGATATTTTTGAAGAAAAATTCTCAAGAAAAAGTTTGACAAAAACAGGAACTAAAGAGACACCACAAATCAAAATGTTTTAAAGAAGCGAAGAAATACTTGAGTCATATATTTTGCGTAAAAGGGTAAAGTAATGGTCAAAAATAGAGAGGAGAAAAAGTTTGTTTGTTTGTTTGTTCATATCAATCTTTTTACAATGAAATTGAATAAGCTGCAGAATATTGTGGTTTTGAGATGAAAAGGAGACTGAATAGTGCAATAACTAAATAAAATTAAATCAAAAGTACCAATGAGAAAAAAAGTAAAAAATAAATGGACAAGAAAAGAAGAAATAAAACAACATATCAGTGGCGTATATAGGTTTTTATTTCAGAGGGGGCCCGTATAATCAAGCTTAGCCCCCCCCCCAACTTTCTTTTTTTTCGCTATTATTGTAAGACAGGTAGAAATTCTCAAATTGAATTAAAATATTGTAATTTTTGGAAAAGATAAAAAATTACGAAGTTTTAGATTCCCTCCAAAACTTTTTTTTAAATTGAAATTATTTATGCTACTTTTGATGACGTGGGAGGATCAAGACTCCTCTGGGAAACTTACCGAAACTTAAATTCTAAATACGCAATTCAGGCGAACCGAATGCCTACTTTTGAAAAAAATCTTTCTCGATTTTGTGGGGGGGGCCTCGCCCCGCCCTTAAATACGCCCTTGCAAACATATGCAGCAAGTCATTTGGGCAATAAGGAGAGAGGGGGCAAATGGCCTCCCCCCGGTATTGGGAAACCAATGTATTTACATATAAGTGGGCATGGTTTTTTCTGTTTTTTGATTACATTGAGTACATACACTTTACCACCCCCCACTCCCTTTAAAAAATCGGAAGAAACGGGCCTGAATACATGTGTCCTTAAAATAATAGATAATTTAATCTTAATGTAACGAAGCACAGATTATGAATGATGCATATAGTTTTTTGTTGCTCTAAACTGATATCCATATCCTTTACTTTCAGGTGGAGCAGCTTTCAACTGTGGACGCTGCTTGAAATGAATTCCGAAAAAATAGATACCATTAAAAATTCTGCCAACTTTTATAACTTCTAAAGAAAATCAAAATATTATCTTAAAATCTGAATTTTTGAACTTCCTAAAATATAGATACAGGATTTAATTGTTTATTTTGTTTCATTATTGAAATGGCCAGGCAAGTCATTTAGGGGATCAGGTGCTCAGGGGACAATCGCACCCAGCCTCAGGCGCGTCATTTCAAGTTTTCGGGGGGAGGGAGGATGCAAACACGATGCAATTTCATCGAAAATCAACCAAAACCACTCCCACGACTTATATGCAAATACATTGATTTCTCAAAACCAGGCGGAGGTGGGGGGCAATTGACCCCCCGTTGACCCCCTAAATGTAAAAGTAGAAGTGGGTTTTGTTATTTCCCGACAAAATTTTCATTGAGAACCCCCCCGTACAAAGATTCGAAATGACGGGCTTGCCAATTATTTTCCTTCTTCCAAAACAAAACATTCTGAAATCCTTCGTTATTTCATATGTACAAATAATAAATACTTGAGGATACATAATACAAGTACAAATACAATAAAGCTTGAGACAAAAAAAATTGCTAATGACCAGTGGCCAGTAAGCCCAAAAATGTTAGTGGCCACTTTGGCCTTATATTAAAGGTCACTTTGAACCACGTTCCAAAACTACACTTCATTCTGCATGTACTAATATTGCATTAATTTACAAATATCTTAACTCCTACCTTAACTGAATAAACAAATGTGATAGATAAGGCTAAAAAAAAAAAAAAAAGCTTGTATACCTTTTCTAAAAAAATAAGTTCATTCATTTTGAAATCCAAATAATTTAGACATAATGCAAATAAAACAAAAAAATAAACACATAGGCATATATACTCTTGAAGTTGAATGAACATTTTACTTAATTTGCTAATTTACCGTAAATTTCGTCATTTTTGACTTTTCCCAACAGAATTGTACTTTCTAGAGGGAAATTTATCTTGTCCCGCTGAAAGGCTTAGTTGTATTTTAAATTTGCAAAAAAAAAAAAAAAGTCGAGTTCTATATAACATGAAAGTTCTAAACAAGTTCTTTCAGACGGAAAAAAAAATTCGATCTTTCTTTTTCTTAATTTTTTAAATGTTCAAATATGTTTTCACTGCAAAACCTCTAAAAAACGCTTTCGAGGTTTTTAATTAATATATTCGTTAATTAATGGTATACAAAAATGAGACATAGCTGAGAACACTCTAATCTAGATCAACTCTCCTTTCAAAAAATAAATAAATGAAATAAATAAAAATATGGAAATCGGTCTATCCGTTTAGGCGCTACAGTGCCACAGACAGCTAGATACACAGATACACTCATACACAGACACGTCAAACTTATAACCCTTTAATTGTGGCGACTGTTATTGGTAATATATTGCATATTTCTCAGGTATTTTCTCTATTTGAACACCTTTGTGGAAGAAAATAATAAAATTCTGTATCATATTTTTATGATGTATCAGAATATGTATATTTTTTTTCTGAATTTCTTTTTTTTTCATTTTAAAATGGGTTACAATTGAAAGCAATTTTCCTGAAATTAAACCTTAGGAATGTAGTCATTAGCTTAATGAAAAAAAATTCTATAAACCATAGTTAACTCTGAAGTTAATAATAATTATCTAAGCTTATTGTTCTGAAAACGCCATGATAAAAGATTATTTACTCATTTGAGAAAAGAAAAGTGATGAACTAAGTTTATTGTTGTAGTTTGCAAAAATATGATATGTGAAGGGAAGAAAAACTTTTCAAAGCCGAAATTATCTTTGAATGATATAATAAAAAAATCAATTAATTCGCTGTTTATCTTGGAGCTTGTTGATAATTGCCGCATTTTCTGCAAATGAAGACAAGAAAATCATTTAAAAAATACACCACGATTTTTTTTTAAATCAAAGAATACAATAATTTACGGTTAAGCAAGATAGCCATCATCAATACACAAGTAAACAAAATAATAAATCGTCGTAGAAGAAATGGACATTGAGGAAAAATCGTAACATTATTGATGTTTTAAGTTGAGCGTTTACTTCTTTCGACAGCGCAACTTGCTTTCCGTGATTTATTGGAGCATGACGAAAAGAGTATTTGATTAATTTCGCTTTCATCCCACGTGGTAACAATAGAGAAAAATGTCTCGAAAACTTCTAATGCCTTCATACCCATTATTTCCGATCTTTTTGCATTGAAAAAAAGGCTGCACACACTGTAAAAAATAGGCGTTGTTTTTATATTTTATACAGCTAATTTTACCGTAGTTTTACAGTAATAAGCAGTAAAATTGCTAACTTTACAGCAGTAGACTCAAGCCCGTCATTTTGGCGTTCAGGGGGGGGAGGTCAATTGCCTCCCCCCCCCTTTTTGGAAAATCAATGTATTTACATGTAAGTAGGGGAAAAAGGACAGTTCTGCGGCGGCAGGCGGTGGTGCGGTGGTAACACCGCCTGTGACCTCCCCTCCACCGCCTGTGACCTCCCCTCATTATAGCAGGGTCGGATGATTAAAAACATAAAAAAAAAAAAATAATTTTCACTGGCAAAATCTCATTTCGGGCAGAAAAACAATTGAAGTTCTAAGAAACAGTTAAATTCGCTGAAAAATTATCAAAGTTCCAAATCAATCATTGTAAAATTCGAGTTACCCCAGCTGGTGGAAATAAATTAAAGGAATTAGTTGATTAAAGAATGAACAATGCGACGTCACTTTTAAGTGACCAATTAAAATGTTTGAAAACTTGAACTAATCTAAAAACAGTGATGTCACTCTAATCCGAGACTTTCATTGGGTTGTGATGATATCATCGATACTTCCAGTGCGTCTTATTAGACCCTCTGCACATGCGCGAACTGATAAGACAAAGGTCGCTTGTGGTTAGGGGGTGATGATTAAGTGTCACGTGGTCATCAGTTATCAGTAATGATTCACTTATCTTTCTGATTACACGCCATTTGAGTGTTCGACTTCTATGTGAAGGGATGGATTTTGTGGATGGAGAAGGTACCCAAGGAAAAAGGAAAGCTTGCCGAGACATCTTGCCTGAAATCGGGATATTTAGGGGTTGACATCGTGTCAAGCTGGCGGAAAAGTTGCGAAAATAAAAGCACGAGTGGAGTTACGTTAATTCGAGTTGTAAAAATAAAAAATAACTCAATTAATGTGATTCCATTTATTGCTTGAGGATCTACAATGGAATTTGTTTCCTGCGGAGTTGCATCATCATGATTCATACAACAGAAGGTAAGTTTCTTGTTTCATTTCAATTGATTGCATGCAGAATAATTCGTATAGTTAATTTCTTTTATCAAGTGTTGTGTGACTTAAAGTGTTTTATAAGTTTCATTGGGTGAAATGATAGTGAATGTAAAAAAAATTTGTGTGTTTGAATGTATAAACCAATGTTAACTTGAGTGTATCGAATTGATTTTAAATTTTGACGTTGGAGAATAAATTTCGATTTTTAATTTCAACATGGGGGAATTTTTAACTTTTGATTTTGACGTTGCAAAAAAAAAAAAAAAGTTTTTGATTTTTAATCTTGACATTGTAAAAATTTTAATTTTCAACTTCGACATTGTGAAAAATTTGATTTTGATTTTTAATGTATTAACGACCGAGTTATCTCTTATTGGCAGAGTATGATTATTTTTTACTTAATGGTTGAAATTTTTGACTTGTTGACTTGATGTTTGAAATTTTATTTAACAATTGAGTCTTAATGAATGGATGCATGTGTGTTTGAATGATAGTGAAGGAGTTTTATGAATGTTTGAGGTTTCACATGAAAGTCGAAGGTTGAGTATAATCGGATAAAAGTAGTAAAAATCAATGTGTGGTCTATTGTGTGTGAGTAATTGATAGTCTTGTATGTAACGATTATTTGTATCAAAGTGTTCATTAATGTCAGAAAAAAGAAGTCGTGTTGGTAGAGTTTGTTTTGGGATTGAAGGGGGGGGGGGTCGAGGTAATTAAATCATAGTAGATTAGATGAAAAATTTTGAAGTAGCGAAAAAGTTTAAAAATTAAGTTGTAAAAGCGGAGACAGAGTCAAAAAGCAGTAAAATTTGTGAAAAAACATGCGAAGTCTAGAACTTTATAGAAATAATCAAATTCGGAAGTGTGGGCTTAATTAAATTTGACTAATTACTAATTAAAATTTGATGCCAATTAAAAATAGTTATTCATTACAGAGGATTAGATGAGCAACAAAATAAAAAATTGATTTTCATTGAAAAAATTCCATTTCGGTTTGAAAAAATAATCCAAGTTGGAAAAAAAAATAATTAAATTCGTGAAGCGTTCGACAAAGTTCTAAAATGATAGTGTAAAAGTATGAGTAAACTTAAAAACAGTAAAATTCGTGAAAAAACATGCAAAGTCGGAAATTTTACAAAAAAATATTCAACTTCGGTAGTGTGGAATTATTACATTGACTCATTACAATTAAGTGATGGGCATTAAAATAGTTATTCATTACAGAGGATAGATGATCCACAGCATAAAAATGAATTTCACTGACAAGTCCACATTTCGTCTGAAAATGACAAAGACCGAAAAGAAATTAAACTCGTGAAAATAGTTAAAGTTCTAAATTAACATGCAAAGCGAGAGGGTAAACTAAAATAGTAAATCGTGAAAAACATGCAAATCGGATTTTACAAAAAAAAAAAAAAATTCAACTCAGTGTGGAATTAATGCATTGACTCATTACAATTAAATGATGGGCAATTAAAATAGTTATTCATTACAGCGGGTTAGATGATCAACACCATTAAAAAATGAATTTTCACTGACAAAGACCCCATTTCGGTCTAAAAATCGGCAAAGTCCGAAAAAGAAAATTAAACTCGTTGAAAAATAGTTAAAGTTCTGAAATTAACATGTAAAAGCGAGAGGGGTAAACTGAAAAACAGTAAAATTCGTTAAGAAGCATGCAAAGTCGGGAATTCCTAAATAATATTCTCATTCAATAGTGTGAAATTAATTAAATTCGACTAATTACTAATTAAATTAGCAGGTTGATAAAAAATAGTTAATCATTACACTGGGTCGGTAGGTGCAAAATTAATTTTCATTGACAAAGTTCGATTTCAGCTTGAAAAATAAATTATGTTTGAAGAAATAATTAAATTCGAAAAAAATAAATTTCCGTCAACAGATGGCAGCATCATCGTTCTTTAATGCCAAAAAATTATATTGAGACAGGTTACAAAAACTAAGTTGGAAAAATTAGACAAAGTTCGAATTACAAAATAAATTAGCATGCAAATTAACATCTTCGGGTAATCAACAGACGGCGATATAATCTTAAATTATATTGTGATCACTATTAGCACTTGTGAGTATAAGAAGACCGTAGCCTAGTTGGTTTGCGTGTTTGTTTGATAAGCAAGAGGAAAATTTTGGTTCGAGTTCGAACCCCACTTCGGGAAATTGACAAAGTCCGAAATTAAAAAAAAGAATTAAATTCGTTCACTCAATAGATGGCAGCATGAGCATTCAAAATAAAATTAAGTTCCTGAAAATATTCAAAGTTTAAGAAAAAAATATAATTCCATCAATAGATGGCGGCATGATTGAAATTAACTCTGTAAAATAATTCAAAGTCCTAAAATTCGCGGGAAATATTCAGAAATTTGCGGGAAAAACCCTTGTAACCTTTCACGAAAGTAATTCAAAGTCCTAAAATTCGCGAGAAAATATTCAAAATTCGCGCGAAAACCCTCGCGGCGGCCCTGGGAGGCGGTGGGAGGCGGCTGAGCTAGGGAGGTGGTGGAGGGAGCGGCTGTGGAAGGCACCCAGCACCCAGGACCAGAGAGCCAGGCGGCTGATCCGCCGATCCGCCGGCTGGCGTGGAACTGTCCTTTTCTCCCTACTCATGTAAGTAGGCGTGGTTTTTGCCATTTTTTCTCAAATTTACATTGTGTGTACACCCTTTGCCCCCCCCCCCTTCTCCGGAAAAATTCGAAATGACGGTTCTGAGCAGGCCCGTCATTTAGGGGGGCAGGGGGGTCAATTGCCCCCCCTGACTTTGAGAAATCAATGTATTTACATATAAGTGGGAGTGGTTTTTCTTGTTTTCTGGTGAAATTGTATTGTGTTTTTACCCTTTATCCCCCCTGGAAAAAACTTGAAATGATGTCCCTGGTCCTAAGTAGATTGTAAAATTGCTAGTTTCACAGTTTATTATGTGCATATTATAGTTTTAAACTGGAACCTCTGCTGCCAGTATTATACTGTTGTTTTTACAGTATAATACAGCTATCTTTTTGGTAATATTGCTAATTTTACAGTAACAAACTGTAAAATTGCTAGTTTTACAGTGATAAACTGTAAAATAGTTATAGTTTTACAGTTTATTACTTTGCTTTTACAGTTTGAAACTGGAATCTCTGCTGCCAATATTATATTGTAAAAACAACGGCTTTTTTTTTGCAGTGCAGTGGTGTCCATTGCCTAAGGACCAATTTAAAAATTATAGGATACACTGCAAAAAAAATATGTTGTTGTTTTTACAGTATAATACTGAAAGCTAAGGTTTCAGTTTAAAACTGTAAAATTGCAGTAATAAGCTGTAAAACTAGGTATTTTAGTTTATTACTGTAAAAATAGCAATTTTACAGTTTATTACTATAAAATTAGCAGCATTATACTGTAAAAACAACAGTATAATACTGGCAGCAGAGGTTTTAATTTAAAACTGTAAAATGCACAGTAATAAACTGTGAAACTAGACATTTTACAATTTATTAGTGTAAACTAGCAATTTTGGAGTTTATTACTGTAAACTATCATTTTTACAGTTTACTACTGTAAAATTGGCAGTTTTACAGCTTATTACTGTAAAACTACTGTAATAATAGCTGTATCATACTGTAAAAACAACATTCATTTTTACAGTGCAGTAAGACATACGCAGGGAATATAATACGTGCACATTAAATATAGCTGTTGATATTAAACACCATTACAAACAAATTAAAACAATATTTTGGTACAATTATGTATATGTGTAATGTTGTCGAATCACTGGACCTCGGGGCCCTTAGGCAAAGCTTTCACGGGGTGTCTTATCCTCTCAGTATTGATGGTGCAACCCTTTTTAATGCTACGGAAAGCTCCCTAAAAGAGGAAAAGACCCCTTTTAACAAACTCCCTTAAAAGTTTCAAATGTCACAGTCTGCGCTCATCCCTTCCCAGTACTCCAGCAACTCAAAAATACACGATATTGATTTTTTCTTTTCTTCTTCTTTTTTTTTTTTTTGCCCATTTGTGCTGTTATAAAGTTGTTGATTTTACTTTTAATTTTTAGCACAATGGCATTTATTTATTTTTTACATTGCGATTGTTGTGTCAAAAGCTCAGTAACATAGTTATTTTGGCGTCTTTCTTCGTCTTTTTGACGCCTAACCCTTTATGCCCCGACGGAACTCGGAAGTCCCGCTTATATTAATTTAGCATTATGGATCCTAAATGGCTGCAATTATGCTGAAGCTTTTGAGTACCACTCCTTGTACTTCGTTGAGGGGCCGACAGATGGTACTTGCGATCGGAAGCAGTTTTATTGGGGGTCCTAAGGCGAAAGGGGCCTTAGACCCCCAAAATTTAAGAATCGGTAAAAACAGGGACGTCATTTCAAGTTTTTCCAGGGAGGGGGGGGGGGGGCAAAGGGTAAAAACACAATACAATTTCACCAGAAAACAACGAAAACCACGCCCACTTATATGTAAATACATTGATTTCTCAAAGTCGGGGGGGGGGGATTACCCCCCCAAATGACGGGCTTGGGTAAAAATATTTTTTGATGTATTTTCAACTCAAAAAGCCAAAAAAAAAAAAAAAAAAAATCATTCTTAAATTAATTTGGAACATAAAGGGTTAAAGAAAACTGTGCATGAAAGAAAAGTCAGAAAATCATTGTATCGGATCTAAACGGAGCGAAAATTCGCAACGTTGACCATTGACCAAGTGCTAGTGCAGGCCCGTCATTTAGGGGGGGGGACAGGGGGTGTCAATTGCCCCCCTGACTTTGGAAGTCAATGTATTGGCATATAAGTGGGCGTGGTTTTTGCCACTTTTTGGTAAATTTTACATTGTGTATGCACCCTTTGCCCCCCCCCCCGGAAAATTTCGAAATGACGTCCCTGTGCTAGTGCTACTTGCTACTAACAACATAATAAAACGACAGTATTTACTACTAAATATCTTACGAAACAAGAAGAAATTTTGTATCGCAATATTCAAATATCCTCGCTTTCAAATTATCTACGTTGCCCGTAGCAACTGATAAAAGCAATAAAAACGCATCTTAAGGAGAGAGTTGCGAATTTCACAGTTTCGAAGGTATTCAGTAGAGTTAAACGTAGATAGATGCAATTTCATCATGAATCTTTGACAGTTCAATACCGTAAGTTCATTGCGATTTATTTATCCCAATGATGTTAAATTTACTTTTTTCAATCATTTTAAAATTTCTGGTTATAAATGAAAGTATGTAGGACCGTACAAAGGATTTCGAAATGGGAGGGGTTCAGAAATGTTCTACATGTTTAGTCGTACTGTCAAAGAAATAAATAATGAGCTAATGTGTCCCATGATTCGTTTTGGTTAGGAGACGGTGGTAAACATATTGTCAGAGCTTTTTTTAATAAGTATTTTTAAAAAATATTCATTATATAGGCCCTTTTAAAAAGTGGAGAAAAACATTTACTCATTATTATTACCAATTTCTTACTCTTATCGTTTTGGTGTTTCTCTTTGAGTGATATGTTAATCCATTCATGTGAATGATATACGTTATGTGTTACTGTTAAAAATTCAAATAAATAAATAAACAAACAATTGACGCTTAATTTTAATACCTCTATTTTACGCGCACTCATAATATTAAAAGCATTTTATCAGGATCGAAAAATCTTTTATCGAAACAATGCTATTCCATTCTGTAAGGGGTAAATCAAACTTATTTCTACGATTTTTCGTTAAAACTCCATATAAAGCTTTGCAGGAAGATAAGTAAGGGCGGCAGTTTAAAGTTTTTTGCCTCTGCTCTGAAAAAATCGACGATCCGGCACTGGTTGAAAAAAGTTTCGATTGGTGGTTTGGCTATTTCATTTTAGGGTATCCGTATTTACCACAACAAGTAATTTAACCGTTTGGATAGGGCCTTGAAGAACGCTAGTTTTTATTTATTTATTTATTTTTTTTATTGTTATTATTATTATTATTATTATTTATTTTTTTAAATTCAGAACATTGGCCGAGCAAAGCCTTTTTTCATTACCCTCAGATGCATTGATTCCCAAGGAGAACTTTGTGACTACGACCCATATTTAACGTACCGCAGTCACTATTAGTGAACCCGGTACCCTTCCGTTACAAATTCGACGCCTTACAGAACGGACCAAAACGGCTCCTGGTTAGGCTGTTTAACCGAGAGTTGAATCTTGTGAATCTTGTGGTGAACACAACCGTAAGTTTTACCGTTGTTTAGTATTGCAGCGATTGAACATGGCAAGCCCCCTTTCCCCAAGGAAGAACTTAATTTGTAAGCGTGCTCATCTTACCAAGAGCAATGTCGCACACCCTTAAAATGTTACAGAGACCACAAAGAACAAGATTCCCCCCTCCAAAAAAAAGGCCAAAACCCCTCTTAAATTAACCCTTCTCTCTGAAAATTCCAATGGCGCTGTCTGCGCCATGATCCCCTCCCAGGCCCGTCATTTCGAGTTTTTCTAGGGGGTGAGAGGGTGCAAACACAATGCAATTTTATTGGGGGAAAACCCCGCCCATTTATATTTAAATGCATTTATTTGTCAAAGACAGACTAGTGACCCCTTTTAACCCTCCTAAATGACGGGCTTGCCCCCTCCTCCTTCATTTTGGTGAAATCCCCTAGCTGATTCATTCTTTGTTCAGTGCTTACTGTTGCACAGTTTGTAAACACATCTGATATTTTTTTAGCTATCATCACATTATGCTTCTGCTTTTGATCATGATGCTATGGAGTATCAACAGCATCCAAAGCCTCGACAGCTCATGTGACTATTCCAGAATTAATGAAGCAGAGGACTTCGTCCAAGTTCGCTGTCAAGGGAATGATTCCCTAATCGACACTCTCAAAGGAATTTTGAGCAACATCACGAAACCAATCCGAATCTTCGAATTACGAGATTCCGTTCTAGACGCATTGCCAGACGATATTTTCCAAGCCACAGAAAACGCAGTTGTAGAAAAAGTGGTGTTCGATAACGTGTCTTTGGAATTGTTGTCTGTGCCAACTTTGGGCGATCCTCCGTTTGAATCTGTGCAAAAGACGCTACAACATTTCGAAGTCTACGACAGTTCTCATGTCTTTGCGTGGAATTTTTCTTCCCTATCTCACATGCAGAGCATGAAAAGTCTGATTGTAGAAAACTCTGATGTGTTTAGTTTGTATGTTCCGTTCGCAGTGTGGCCAGCGCTGCAATTTGTCCAAATAATTAATTCTAGATTAAAATGGATTCACCCAAGGTTACTGCTAGCAAACCAAGAGTTGGCAATTTGTTCCTTTGCTAATAACGAGGTCCGCCATGTTCAGCGGTCTATGTTTCCTGAGCCAGCCTCAAACCTTTGGAGTCTTGATTTAAGGTAAGTTCCATCTATACATTTTCAAAATAAATCTTATAGTCCAAGAGCTAGCAACGTTGGAAAAACAACTATTTTAAGAGGTCTGGCTCTTTAATATATCTTTCCCTATACTCTTCTGAGCAGCACGCGGGGTATCTGGTGACCGAGAGTGCTTGCGTTTTTTAATGAGCATCACACTTGTACGGGAAAATATGGTGATTTTTACGTCATTTTTAGCATTAACAAAAATTGGTGTGAAAGATGCATATGACAAGATAGTAATTATGCCAAGCTTTAGACTTTTACTTCAAAAATTGTACGAAATACAAAGATGTTAAAAAACGAAAAAGAAACCAAAAGTTGTTGCATGCAACTTTTTTAAATTATAGTAGAATAAAAATTCAAAAACCATTGTGAAAGCAAGAAGTAGAGCTTTCCATCGATATATTATGTGACATTCTTACGACAAGTTCAAGTTTCTAATTGCCCCAAAATGGTTGAAAAATCGCTTTTTTTACCAGCAAAAATGTGATGCGCCGTAAAAAACGCTACCACTGCTTTTCTTCCGCCAGACACCCCATATGCTGCTTAGAAGAGTATAGGGAAAGATACATTAAAGAGCCAGACTCGTCTTAAAATAGTCACTCGAAAACGTTGCTAGCTCTTTGACTATTAAGTCCATTGTGTTTAACTACTGACTATTTATTATAATTATTCTTGGAAATGTTACACTTTTAGAGGAAAGCCTAGTACAGTGTTTCCCAACCCTTTTTGAGCTCATCGCCCCCTTCAAGACATTTACTGACACCTATCGCGCCCCCCCCTTCTTCCTCGAAAAATCCATAAGGGCGCAAGTGAACATCGATATTATTAAAAATATTAGTACCTAATTTTAATTTGAAGTAAAATGTATACAATAAAGCAATGATAACCAATCGCTTTTAAACTAAAAACATTAATAATCAAATAAAATACCTTTAATTTATTTTTCTTTCATAAAGTGAACTGATAAGCATTTGAAGGGTAACATCTAACTAAGATCATCGACATACTTTTCAAAAAACTAAAGTATATTTTTCAAGAAATTTTCTTTGCTACACTGGAATCTGAGGAAATTAAAGTCATTAAAATTAAAAATTTGATAGAAAATACAGAAAATTCATAAAATTGACAATGAATGACAAAATACTTCCTAAGGTTCATCCGAGGTGCAAGGAGGAAGCTCTTGAACTTCAATTTGTTTCTTCTTAACTTATGATTAATTGTCTGCACTCAGAATAACCGATTTCGTACATGTTTACAATTTCGATTTTCGCTACCCTTTTTTACCTTTTCCCACTGTTTTCTCTTCTAAATACCCATCGCCCCTATCGCCCCTTAAGAATTTACCGCCCCTTTGATTAGCTAAATCGCCCCTTTGGGAGCGATCGCCCCCAAGTTGGGAACCGCTGGCCTAATACGCTCACAACAACTCTTCTTAACAACAGGAGATGCTGCACTCTCTGTCTAATGACAGCTGAAATTGGTATAACATACAAATCCAATAACTTACAATCTGCTTTTAAGCTTAGTTGAATGACTAATTTTTCCCCGTGTTTATCAGGTTTTTCTTTTTTATTGTTTTGAAATTTCATTAACATCATAAACTGGCTTCAGTCTTCGTTTTACCAGAGAGGAAGGAGTTAAAATTGAATAAATACCTTCGTGCTTAAAAAGTGAGAGCAAGTAAAACAACGAAAAAAAGTATAAATTAACAGAAAACTGTAAATATACATTTTGGTGATTTTTTCAACACGTTAACTTTTTCCAATGACGCGTAGAAAAAATTTATCTTTTATGAGCAATTGATGGTTGTTAATTTTTACATTAAGACAAGTCATTTAAGAACACAAATCAATGATCAGTAACGAAAAAAATGATAATTAAAAATTTATCGACAGCTCTAAATTTAAGTTCAGTGTTGAAGTGTCTCATTTCAATCTCCCAACTTAAATACTTTCCAAACTCATGAAGATTTGTAAAAAAACTTATTCAATTGATTAAGAATGAAAAAGAAAACAAAATATATGATTTAGAATATTGCTTCATAAAATTTTTAAATTCTTAAAACACATTATATTTAACTTCAAATTTCGAGGAAATATATTTTTCATTGAAATTTTTACCCTTTTACACAAAAAAAATTCATACATGTTTTATGTTTTGATATTTCCTTGAGTGCGACTGCATTTTGAAAACACATGCTTAGTATTTTTAAGTGAAGATAATATACACTGAAGTGACAAAAGTCATGGGATAGCAATATGCAAATTTTCAGATGGCAGTAGCATCGCATAGAACAGGTATATTATACCTGTAAAAGCACTGCGCATTTAAAATGCGCAGTGCTTTTACAGAGCTTTCATTTCTGTTCAAGTTATTCATGTGAAGAGGTTTTAACGTGATGATGACCGCACGACGTGAATTAACAGACTTTGAACGCGGAATGTTAGTTGGAGCTAGACGCATGGGTCATGCCATTTCGGAAATCGTTAGAGAATTCAACATTCCCAGATCCACTGTGTCAAGAGTGTGCCGAGAGTATGAAATTTCAGGCATAACATCCCACCATGGACAGCGCAGTGGTCGACCGCCTGCACTTAAAGATCGAGACCGGCGACGTCTGCAAAGAGTCGTAAATTCTAACAGACAAGCAACACTGCGTCAAATCACCGTAGAAATCAATGTGGGACGTACAATGGACGTGTCTGCTAGAACTGTGCGGAGAAATTTGGATTTCTTGGGCTATTCCAGCAGAAGACCGACTCGAGTGCCTTTACTGACAGAACGACATCGCTTGCAGCGACTCTCGTGGGCACGTGAGCATATCGGTTGGTCCCTAGATGAATGGAAAACCGTGGCCTGGTCCGATGAGTCACGATTTCAGCTGGTAAGAGCCGATGGTAGGGTTCGAGTGTGGCGCAGACCCCACGAAGCCATGGACCCAAACTGTCAGCAAGGCACTGTTCAAGCTGGTGGTGGCTCCGTAATGGTGTGGGCTGTTTTTTCATGGCATGGACTTGGTCCTCTAGTGCGACTGGACCGAACATTGACTGGAAATGCTTATGTGCAGCTACTTGGAGATCACTTGCAGCCATTCATGGACTTCATGTACCCAAACAACGATGGGATTTTTATGGATGACAATGCGCCATGTCACCGGGCCACAACTGTTCGCAATTGGTTTGAAGAAAATTCTGGACAATTCCAACGAATGATTTGGCCACCTAGATCGCCCGACATGAATCCCATTGAGCATTTATGGGACACCATCGAGAGGTCTGTTCGTGCCCAAAATCCTGCCCCATCAACGCTTTCAAAATTATGGACGTCTATCGAGACAGCATGGCTCAATATTCCTGCAGAAGACTTCCAACGACTTGTTGAGTCCATGCCACGTCGAGTTGTTGCACTTCGCCGGGCAAAAGGAGGGCCGACACGATATTAAGAGGTATCCCATGACTTTTGTCACTTCAGTGTATGTTAATTAAAGATGCAATTTTTGGATATGGGGACAGAATTTACATAAAGAGACAGAAATTGCAATAAACTGGGAAAAAGCTTCAAAGCTCCATTTTTCTGTGTTTCAAGCCATTGTATTCTTTAATATAATACATATCTCATTTGAATTTCAGAATGTATCTCGTTTATTTCTAAAAATGTTGTAAAATATGTCATTAAAAACGGAAAAATAAATATCTAATTCAAAGATATAGCGTTAGGAAGCAAAAGTTAACGAATTGAGAAAAGAACTCATTTCTGAGTTTCAAAAAGCCCCTTTTTTTCTGCAACAATATTATTGAGAAGTAAAGATATCCGATAAAAGCTACAGAAAGAAGGACGGATCCTTATTTTAGAAAATAAACAAAGGATGTAAATGCTTTTATCGAAAATCTTTACAACCAAAAGATCACCTGTATGTATTGAAAAAGGGATGCCGAAACATGTATATTTGCAAGTTTCCGTCAAATTTCTGCCTTTTTTTCGTTGTATTATTCTTCTTTATTTTTTTAAGGAATAATTCTATAACTCTATGGTTATTTTCATAAATCACCTCAAGATGGCGAAATAAAGCTCTGAAACTGCAAATATTTCTTAAGTTATAAAATGACAAGTATTTCAGAGAACTTCTTTTATTGGAAAAACAGAAGAAGACTTTTATAATCTACTGAAAAAGTTTAAAACTAAAAGCACAATAATATTCTGTAAGACTAGCTATTTTACAGATGATCGCTGTAAAACTAGTAATTTTACAGTTTATTACTGTAAAATTAGCAATATTACCATAAAATTACCCGTATAATACAGTAAAAACAACAGTATAATACTAGCAGCAGAGGTTCCAGTTTGAAACCGCAAAATGCACAGTAATAAACTCTGAAACTAGCAATTTTAGTTTATTATTGCAAACTAGTAATTTCACAGTTTATTACTGTAAAATTAGCAATATTACCATAAAATTACCTGTATAATACAGTAAAAACAACAGTATAATACTAGCAGC
>JAXGGA010013356.1:0-35538 GCA_038373865.1 Uloborus plumipes | reverse complement strand
CATATTGAGCCAAATTTTTCAAACTATTATAAGAGCAAAACTTATATTTATAAATCGTATGGCTATTTTCCAAGTTACGTCTCTTATATATTTGATATTGTACAGAAATGCTGTTCTTAAAACTGTTTTCATTGTGCAGTAAATATCCCTATTTTTTTAAAGCTAGTCTTAACCTTTTTTCCTTCTAGAATTTTTGTTTCAGGAAATATATTTTTCATCATTACGCAAATAAAAACAAATGCTGAAAACGCATGAAGAGTAATTAGGGTTTAACGGCAAAAAAGATAAAGAAAAAAATCAGAAAACTGTAGTTTTTATTAAAAACAGAGTTCTGGTTTAAATTCATGTGGTAGATTGTTTTATCATGTGAGGTTATAGTTCTTTTTTCGCAAGGAATAGCTAGGATTCACCAAAACTAATTAAATGAAATGTTTAAAACGATGATTTTTCAAACAAAACTGGTAGTATCAAATGTCTTTTAAATATTTTAAGACTATAAATACAAGTATTTAAACCTGTAAAAAAAAAAGTTAGTACACTTTATTGAAGCGTTATGCTGAAAAATATGCCTCACTTTTATGCTTTAAAAAGACAATAATATACACAAATAATAAGTTTAAACATGTTTTATAAAACAATACAAAATTATAAAACAGTTGTGCTGCTGAAGGACAGTCCCTGAATGGTGTCACACTCCATTTCAACAAGCTCAAACCGGCTCCCTCCTTTTCCACAACATGTCACACTTCCCCTTACTTCACAAACTTACTTAGGTTTTTACCGAAATACCCTATATTTATGTAACACTTTTTAATATAGTTTCCCTAAATCAATATTTTTTAACTATGCATCAGAAGAGTTCGAGGCACTCCAGAATTTTAAATTGAATGAACATTGCGGATTCTCAAGCGGTTCCTGGTTCATATTTATTTTGGGGGGTGAAGCTTTTCCTTAACGGTCGCTGGTTGAAAGCAGTTGCAAATTGATCAATAAAATGCGTTAAACATTATTTTTGGGAAGCTGTTGCATGTTAAAAAAAAATTATCATATATTCGTTATTTTTAGCTAAAACTATACAAGAAACACATATGTCTAACTAAAGGACATTTTTCACTGTGTGCACATTGTAAACAAATTGTATAAGATTACACTGTAAAAAATAAATGTTGTTTTTACAGTAAAATACAGCAAATTTTACAGTAATAAACTGTAAAATTGCTAATTTTACAGCAATAAACTGTCAAATTCCTCAATTTACAGTAATAAAATGTAAAATTGCTAATTTTACAGTAATAAACTGAAATATTGCTAATTTTAGTTTATTACCGTGCATTTTACAGTTTTAAACTGGGACCTCTGCTGCCAGTATTTTACAGTATAATACAGCTAAATTTTAAGGCAATAAACTGTTAATTTTCTAACTTTACAGTAATAAACTGTAAAATTGCTAGTTTTACAGTTTATTATAGAGCAGTTTTTTGGAACCTCGGCTGCCAGTATTATAATGTGAAAATAAGTCAATTTTTTGCTGTGTACCTTTGTAAATGATTGCAACGTTACACATCTTCTGGAGTAAACTGCTCCAATTTAAAAAAAAAAAAAAAAAGTTCTCGCTGTTATAGAAAAGTTTCATGTAGCCTGTGTAAAGTTCAACCGCGTTAAAATTACTCAGGTATTATAGCGTTAAGAGAAACATCGGTACAGAGCTCTTAAAGTCTTACAAAGTCTGTATTTTAAGTAATGAGAATATTTTTGTCCTGACGCGGCTGTACGCCAAAGGGCGCTCCGACCGGTTGTATTCGGTAGTGTGGCCTTCGACCTTGATAACGCTTCACTCGGCAGTCGCTTGCTGGCTTTAGTTGAGGCGGGATCACGCGAGGCGTAGACGTCTTCAAAAAAGTGTGTGCAAGCTCAAAATGCGACAAAGCATTGAACAGCGTTACGCAATCAAATTTTGCGTGGAATAATTCAGCAAGCTTACGGCAGGGAAAGCTTATTGCAAACTTAAGTTTTAGATGGCACAAAATGTTTAAAGAAGGCGGGGGAGCGTGGAGGACGAACCCCTTGCAGGTCACACTTCAACATCAAGAACCGCAGAAAACGAGCAACGTGTGCGGAATTTGCTGAACACAGACCTGCGTTTAAGTGTTCGCATGATCGCAGAATAGCTAGGAATTAATAAAATAGTTAGAACAAAATCATCAGTAAGGATCTAGGGATGAGGAAGATTTGCGACAAACTCGTGCTGAAAGTTTTAACGGACGTTCTAAAGCAAAACCATGAGGCCGTTTCAAAAGATCTTCCACAGTCTCCCTACAGCCCCGACCTTGACCCCCTCCCCCCAGCAGACCTTCTCCTCTTCCCTAAAGTGAAAACCGCCCCCAAAAGGCGCCGCCACGGACCCTAGATGATGGCAAAAGGGCTTGCACGCATGCTCTGAAGGATGCTTCAGTTGGTGACTTCCAGGGGGCGCACGAAGCGTGGAAATGTCGCCTGTAGAAGTGTAAAGATGCTCAAGGAGCATATTTTGAAGACTACTAAAGATTTGTAGCGATATCTCTAATAAATTATTTTTTGTGGACTTATTCTCATTACTTAAAATACACACCATGTATGAACGTAACCAAGATATACCTCAATGGCGGAGAGGGGAAATGCGCTTGTTTTCCTCTGTTCGTGGTTCAGGGTTCGATCCTATCGTGTATAATGAAAATAACTAATTGTTTTTTTGTTGATCGGTTATGAGAAACCTTGAGCCTGGCAAGTGTTAAATAAACGAATAATAGAAAGTAATCTTCCAGTCTGATGGATACTCTTTTTTCTTCTTCTTTCTTTTGACAGAGAATTCTGCTGTAAACTCTTATACACACAGAGAGAGAAATTATTGAAATGTTACGCAAGAGTAACTTTACGATGGTGGAACCTTCCACAAGTGATGTGTTGCTTTATATAAGATACATCGGTGAATTTTATCCCTAGCAGTGGAGGCAGCACTGGTGTTACCGTAGTTATAAAGTAATTGTACACTTGTTTTCTACAGTGCAGATATATTTGAACATACATCCTAGATTTTTTTTTTATAAATGGTGTTTTTTTGTGCATTAGAGTTGAAGTACTACTAATTTTGGAAAAAAGAAGTCTGAAGTCAAAGGCTTTAAACAGTCAGAAATGGATCAGGTCCTTTTTACTCTAATCCTCAACTCTGCTAGGACTACAGAGTCAGTTAAAGTCAGAATGCATTTTGGATAAAGATGTTGAGGACGAAGCCCCAAAAATTCTAGTGATCGGAGTCGAAAGTGGAGATGGTTATTTTCCGTTCGACCTAGCCGCTCATCCTCCTCTAGTTTCTTTTTCTTTTGCCGGTGAATTACTAGTATTTTAATTGAATAAAGTCATGAAAAATCATTATACTTGTGTATAAGCCTGAAAGACACTGCTTATATACATTGTCTTATTCCATTGCTTATATCCATAAAAAAGTCCGAAACGTTACAGATCATTTTCTGGGTAACGTTCCGGTATTTGGCCCGTTTAAACCAATTTCTTGTAAAAAATACACATTTATTTGCAAAAAATTTCTTGTGTTGATACAAGTTGCACAAATTCAGACTTCTCACTGTTGTGAAAAATACTTTTACCAACCAGTTGGGAGGCTTATCCAACGTCTTTATTAAGTATTTTTCCTTCAGATTGCTTACGGGCTGTACATATTGACTTCGCCGTAAATAAGCGCATATGCAATCTGTGTATAGTGAAGTTTTACAAGAATTGCAAGAAAATAATCTGTACAGCTATTTGCTTGAAAATGCAACCTTAGCTCCTAGTCATATTTGTTACATTGCGCCAGGAGCCTTCTTGGCAAAGGAAAAATAGAAAACTGCACAACTATTACCATAAACCTATATAAGTGTGTTACTGTAAACCTGTGTTATCGTACAATGCAATTAAATCTATATAAGTGCTTAATTGCACTATAACTATCAAAACATTTCACCAATAAAAGTTTATTCATAACAGTTTAGGACGATTTAATTATTTAGTACTCCTAGACACTTCACTCAGCAAAAAATTATTTTTTTACTCCTTTAACTTCAAATCTTACTTTAATATTACATTCGAATGAAAAACGTCCCTTAAACTAATATATTTTCACTATGCATCAGACAAATTTTACGTACTCCAGAATTTTTAAGTAAATAAAGTGTCCAAATTTTGAAAATTTTTGAGGTGAAAAACATAATGTCGCCCAGATAACCTTTTGCATTGAGCTTCCGTATGCAGAGAATCTTTGAAAACGCGGCACGTTTTTCTCCCAGACTCACGTTCCTTCGAATTGATTAAGCACACAGAACAACCGATGAAGGAAGACCGCATCGTTGACTACCGAATCCCTCTGACTGTAATGTTTGGATAATTTAACGTAATCCGAATTTCCTTTGTGAGGGAAGGTTGCTGTGTACATAGGAAGCATGTTTACTACTGCAGAGAGCGAAATTTGACGAAGTTTTGTGTGGTTGGGAGATATATTTTGGGATTGAATAAATAATGCAATAAAAATATTTATGCAAATGAAAATGGGGCTGCTTAGAATAACACGTAAGGCGATTTGATGTATTCGGTGAAATAGATACTTTCTGCCATGTGGTTGTAAATGTTTATGAATTTGCTTTTAAATTACTTTTTCTTTTTGCGGGGGTAATATTAATCTTAGATCATACAGCTTTTCATTATTTCTTTTTCTTAACGTTATTGTTTTGTCAAATATATGTATTACGTCCTCAAAAGGTGAAAAGAAACTAATTAAGAATTTATGAAAGACGTTTCCTGTAATTTTTGTCGACATAATAAATTCAATTTATAATACAAGTTGGACACACAATTTAATTTTACTTATTGTTTACCATTTTTTTTAAATTTGAAGTGTTTTTCAAAACTGATCTTTTAAAAAAATAAATGTAAAATAAAGTAACCATCATTAAAGCACCCTTAAACATATCCTGCTAAAATTTTACAAAAAATCCTAAAGTGCTTATGCATATTGTTTTTAATTATATTTACAATAAAATTAACTGGTCATTTTTAATAACAGCAAATGTATTTATTTAATGAATGTATTAGCAATGTTCGTAAAATCACAGCATCTGTAAACGTACTTTTTACATTTTATTTCCTCAAGCCTTCAAAATTTTCAACTTCATTATGCACATACGCACAATAATTTTCTGATGCTAATCAATCTACTATATCAAATGCTCCACACAAGTTGTGGACCATCTGAAATAAAGAATCGCGTGGTATTATTTAAGTTACTCAGAAATAATTCTTCTCTTTCCTAAAAAAACAATGCAGTTCCATAAAGAAAATATCAAATGTCAATTTTAAGATGTTTTGTAAAGTAATAAAGTTTCTTGGATACCACGTATTGTGGTGTGAGGAGCGCACTGTAAACAGCTGCTAAAAGCGTATGAATAGAGGTCTGTAGTAAGACATTGAAAATGGGCAATAATTTCATTAGTTTCAACGTTTAGTAAGACCTAAGTATGTCTTTACGACGAAATAGGATACAATTTTAACATTTTACTATGGTTCAGTTGCGGAATATCATCGGCCTTCAAGAATGAGTTTTTTCCCCTATCGCTCAGTAGCTGCTCATGTGCAACGAAATAGTTCAAGAGTGAAGTGAATTTGGAAGCAGTGGACTTATGAGCACTGTATAGCTTGAAAAACTAACGTCAGACAATGGAAAGGGGCGTCAGAGCATGAATAGAAAGCTGGTTCGCATGGCTGTTAATGGCCGTACAGCTTCCTCCAGGAAGTTTGGAGCACGTTGGTCTACTGCTGCAAGTGTACTTATGTCGGTTTTGTCAATTTATTGACGTCTGCTGAACTGTGGACTACGTTCAAAGACTCTTTCATACAGGATAACCCTCATGGTTTTTACCATTGACTGTTGCGTCAGCAATGGGCTCATGAGCACAATAAATGCCCAGCTAATGGGAAGCAAGTTGTATTTTCTGACGGATCTCATTTTGTTTTGTAGATCTATGATATCAGCATCAGTGCTAGACAATATACTGGTGAACGCTGTGGTCCAGAGTGCACTACCGAACATCGTAGGGGGGGGGGTGAACACACGAAATAACGGTCTTAAGTGCAATTTCGAATGATGGAAACATCAGCTGCTGTGAACAGACGGAAATCTGAGAAGCAACAGGTACGTCCGTAAAGTGTTATTGACCGAAATCGTTCCTTTTGTTCAAGGCATCCATGAAGCCGTATCCATGAAGCCTGTATTTAAGCAGGATTATGCACACCCACTGATTGTCAGAAATTTTTGAGGTTCTTTTTCAGCCTAACACATGTAACTTCGTATTCAGCTTTGTTTATTTCAAGGTTGTATAGCCTATTGAAAACGTGTGGGATTTGGCTAGTCGACGTTTTGCTCGTGATCCGCTTCCTGGTGCTTCCAAATATGTACAATATTGAATACTCTTCTCCAAGTATGCATTAAGCGACTATGCACTATTTTCAATTTCCTACTGCATTCCTCTTTTTATACGTTTTCATCGTCTGTTCAGAGAGCACAGCTCATATCATGCATGCGTGATGGCACTGAAACTATACTGCTTTGTACTGCTTCTTATAACTGACATTTGCTGCGAATTTCATTTTATTCGGGTAACTTCATGGTGTAGAATTTTATTCACACATCAGTATAAAATGCTGAACTTGTTTCCATGCATTGTTTTTTTTTTAAATGTAAATGCAAAATTTTAATAAACATTGTCACATATATATATATATATATATATATATATATATATATATATATATATATATATATATATATATATATATATATATATATATATATATATATATATATATATATATATATATATATATATATTAGCTGCTTCTGTTCTGTGTCTAAACTAGTCCACATCGTCTAATCAATTCTGAGGCACACCAGAGACGACAAGCAAACGTCAATAATTCCCAAGACTACCTTTTCAACCTGGATTAATAGTGACATTTCATACATTTGGATAAAACTCGTATGCAATTATCTGTGTTTTGTGATGATAGAACCGTTTTATGGAAGAGATAAACCGGCTTCAGAAACTCTCTCCTTATCAGCTGTCTGCAAAATTTTGCAGCTGGAGTATTCTTAAATGAAAGTGTGTGGAAACATTCCGTTGTTAACTATAGAATAAATGTAGTAAAGAGAGAGATTTAAGTCTGACAAGTTAAGCATTGTAAATGTCGTGTCTGCATTTGAAATAACGATTTCATAAGAACATGAATATAACTGTTATGCATGATAATGACAAATTCTCCATTGCTATGACAGAACACATGGGAATACTTGAGACCATGTTCATTTACATAAACTTGATACATTGTTAACTGTAAATTAACATGTGTACGTTTGTTATTTCTCAAAATAATTATTAAAACTATATTTTCTTCAAAATGTAGTATTTAATAGTTAAATAACTTTTCTGAAGACCATGTTATGTAAATCAGATTTCCCGCTTTTAACTTAGTTACTTTTCTCTAATTCGCGTAGTCACGTATTTTTTAATACGATGTTGCAGTGAGAATATTTGATAATTTATTTACAATTATATATTTGGCAGTTATATATTTGAGTTTTAAAGTTTTCAGCTATTATTTTTTTATTATACACTGGCGGAAAAAAAAATCCCAACACCAAGAAAACATTTCTGTAGAGCAATGAAATTTGGGTAATGCAATTGTCTAGTTAACATGTTTAATTGATTAAATGTACAAGATCACTGGCTAATTTAAGCTCGAGAAAATGCTGTGCAAATGTGAAATTATGTTAATTTAGTGGAGGGTGTAACCTCCAGAATTTTGAAGGCAAGCCTGCAAGCGTGCATGCATTATGTCATACAGGTGCCGAATGTCACTTTTTAGTATGGAGTTCCATGCTTGTTGCACTTGTTGTGTCAATACTAGGACCGTCATTGCTGACTGTGGATGATGCTCGAGGTGCCGTCACATGATATCCCATACGTTATCAATTGGAGACATACCTGGTGATTTTTCACGTCATGGTAACATGTCAGCACTCTGTAGAGTACATTGCGTTACAGCAGCGATGTGAGGGCGAGCGTTATCCTGCTAGAAAACGCCCCCTTGAATGCTACTCATGAAGGGCTGTACTACTGGTTAAATTACCAGACTGACGACAAATTTTCAGTCAGTGAGTTTTGGATAACCACAAGAATGCTCCTGCTGTAGTAGAAAATTGCTCCAGAGGCCATAACTCCAGGTGTGGGTCTCGTGTGTCTAGGCCGTACACCGCTTGGATGCAGGTGGTCCCCTGGCCTACTTCTGACCAATATACAGCCATCACTGGCACTAAGGCAGAATCTGTTTTCATCAAAAATTACAACAGATCTCCACTCCGACCTCCAGTGAGCTCTGTCGTGGCACCACTGCCGTCGGAAAATTCAATGGTTTGCAGTCAATGGAATACCGGCTGCAGGCTGCCTGGCTCAGAGCTATCCTTGAAGTAAACAGTTTCTTACCATTCCTTGGGTCAAGACAGTACCAACTGCAGCTCGAATGTCAGCCGCAGATCCAGTACGATGCGCCACAGCCGTACGCAAGATTCAGCGATCTTCCTTCTCAGTCGTGCCACGTGGCAGCTCGGAACTCGATCTTCTTGAGGTAATACCATCCCTTGCCCATGGCTTCCAATAATCATGCATGGTGGAAACATTCCCACCCAAGTCTTTCTGCAATATCACGAAATGAAAATCCACCTTCTCGTAGCCAAATTGTACGACCTCGTTTAAACTCGGAGAGCTGTTGATAATGGCTTCTTCGTCTTCTTAAAGGCATTCCTAGCTAACATAAACGCAATTCGCCAAATTTCACGGAAAAATAATACACCAAGCTTCACAACACGCTTTTAAAACATGCCTTATTTGCATGTTCTGAGTGACGCCAGCTGCGCCACACTTATGCGCGGAACGCGAAATTTCAATCGATGTCATCTTTCAGTTGTATAAACACGCCTACCAAATTTTATTTATCTAACACAAGTCTTTCTTGGTGTTGGGATTTTTTTTTTCCGCCAGTGTATTACTAAGTCGTCCTTTTCTCTTTTTGTTGAAACTTCTTCAATTTTGTGTAGATTTTTGTCTCATTGCTAAAAATTAGTTTTGTTGAGAGGTGATCAAAAACCAAAAGAAAACTAGACCCTTAAGAAAGGCAATGCCATGTTTATCAGGTTTCTTGAAAAAAGTGAATTGTTTATAAACTATTCCCTTGAAAAATCATCGATTTTAAATGAAATTGAGTTATTGTGATCAAAACTAAGAAAAAAAGGGAGAGAATCTGTGTAATTAGAAAAAACATTTAAATATACACCTGCTCCATAATGTAAGATATACATTTTACTTGTTTTGACTTAAACAGAAAACTAAGTGATTTAGTGTTAAGTGAAAATGTTGCTTAAAATCTGCTAGTTATTTGAAAAAAAGGAAAACTGCTTTAAAAAGAAATAGTGTCATTTCTGATAATAATATTAGTATTTTCGGTAGTAATGTCAAATAATATCTTCAGGATAAATATATTTGCATTATCAAATTTTGTCATTTTGGTATTAATCTATATTTTGTAATGCTAAGACGAGAACGGATTAATTACTATTGCAGGAAATAAAAGTGAAATGTATTTCAGTTTTACTTTTTAAAATAGTTATTAAAAAGTAATGTTCTTTAAAAACCTATATTTTAATGTTAACCCTTTGTTGCACAATACCTTATTTTTTTAAATATATAACAAAAACCGCTATGAATGGGTTTAATTGATCACCCAGACATAGACAACTTTTTAGCATGAATTCTTTTCGAAGGGGGTGGTGTCCATATTTGACCACACCCCCAACCTAGGGCATCAAAGAAAAAAAAACAATATGCTCATGCATGAAGAAAGGAATTTGTATCATATACAAAGACATGATTGTTTACCTCGTGCAAAATAAGGAAAATTGGCTGACTGTTGCAGAATTTAAAAAAAATCAAAAATTTCAAAAACATTTCGCTTTTTTGAAAATTCGAAATAGGTTGAACATTAAATTAAGCCAACAGAAATAGATAAATTTGTTGTTGTTCACATATTTGTGTTCATTAAATTTAAAAGACAAGAACTCAAAGTATTTTAATTAAAAAAAAATGGAAAACATTGAGAAAATTATTTTGAAATTTGCGGCAACCACCGCGCACCAAAGGGGATAAGAGTTTCACTGAAGACCATGTATGTGGCGTGGCACATTCCATTTTGTCGATAAATCCATTTTTGGGTTTTTGTTTTCTTACTTTTCTCTAATCACGTGTTTTTAAGAACGATGTTGTAGTGACGATATTAGATATATTAACATTCGAAGTTTATTTCAGCTGTTTTTTCTTTTTTTTTGGTGCAAGTAGTCCTTTAAAGCTGAGACTTCTTCAGTTTCGGGCAGATTTTGTATTATTAAAAATTGCTTTTTATGAAAGGGTATCGAAAAAGAAAATGGAAACTATATGCTTAGTAATTTAATGCTTCATATATGGGTGTAATGTTACATATATGGGAATAGCAAGGTGTCAAACTTTAAATTGGCATTCAAAAATAGCTTTCAAATAGTAAATGTAGATTTGTAGTATTTTCAATGTGCTGTGATTACTTTTAAGAACTTCTTAAAATATAGAATAGAAAACAGATTTCAAAACTTTATCAGCTGAGTGCGATTATTCTAACCACACAGAAGTTTAAATAGTAAAAAAGTATTCTTTATTGTCAAAGAATACTGTTATTGATCTTCACTTTTTTAAATTTTATACATATTTATTTATTGTTTCTTACATGAATTCTGTTTGGGTAAGTTCAAGCTCTTGCTTAAGGGAAAAAAACATTTAAAAGTAAGAAAATGTTTTGCTGCGATAGTAAATACAAGTAATAATACAAACAATAATTTAAATTGACCATTTATACAATAAAAATATTTATAAGTATTTTCTAAAAATGCAGCATTTTTAGTGATTAACTACCATTTAATTTACTTTTTAACCCTTTAAGCGGTTTGCCCGTACGGTGTACGTGCTACCCGAAATTGGCCTCATCTGGTTTGCCCGTACGGCGTACGGGCATCGATATTTTCAGATTTCCTTTTCTGGTTTTCCCGAACTGTTCGGAAAATTGTAAACCTCAAAATTCCCAGTAAGTGTGAGAGAAATTTTTGCATAATTCGTAAACCATTCATTACTGCATGCAGAATGTACTTGAAAAAAGCAAATATTTCGGGATTTTGTGACCAAAAATGTAAAATAAAAAATATTATAAAAGTATTGAAAACGAAAAAAAAATTTAAAAATTCTTTATATTCTTATTCTGTTAAGTATGGTACTTAACTATATGCAATAAAAAATATGCCTTTTTTGGAAGCATTTCTGATAAAATAATTGACCGCTTAAAGGGTTAAACGAAGACAACGTTTGTCAAATGATGCATACGAGCTGTTAATTTCTTCTTATCTGACAACAGTAATTCATGGAATATATGTAAGAGATATATTTATCTCCGGGGAAATTCATTTGTCTGACAGAATAAGCATCAAAGCATTTACAGAACATCTGGAAATTGGATTTCTTGAAACTAATGACACTTCTTTAACCGTACGAGACAGGCTCATAATATGACAACTTAGGAATTGAGAAGACAGAAACATTTTTCAGTCTCCCTTGTTCTGATTTCTTCATTTTCTCCTCTTCTTATAGCTAATGGCGGGCATTTATCGTGTTTTGTCCCCTTTTTGTAAACATTTTCCTTCATATTTCATTGAAATCAGTTTTTTGTGCTTTTAGCTTTTGAATATGTTTCATTATTTTTTTTCTAAATATTACGAGTAGTTTCCTTAAATGATATGATAATTATGTGCATATACACTGAAAAAATTAACTTTACAATGCAACATTAGAAAGAGAGGTTTCAATTTTAAGCTGTAAAATTAGCAATTTAAGTTTATTACTGTAAAACTAGCAATTTCACAGTTTATTAGTGTAAAATTAGGAATTTTACTGGTTATTAGTGTGAAATTAGGAATTTTACAGTTTATTACTGTAAAATTGCCAATTTTACAGTTTATTATTGTAACACTAGTAATTTTTACAGTGTATTACCATAAAAGTATCTGTATTATACTGTAAAAACAACATTTAGTTTTTACAGTGCACTCGTGGACTAATTCAACACATATTTGCCTTTAAGTTTAAGGTCAATTGAGATTACTCTAAAAAGAGTTAAACTGTAGTAAGGGCTAAGATGAAAGGAAGGCTTAGTTTTATTCATTTAAAAACAATTAAAAATGAAAATGTTTTGACTTTTTCTGAAGTTGCATTTACGTGTATTACCATTTTGCTCATATAATCAATAATTACTCTAAAATGTAATTATCTGCTTATAAAGAGTCGATGGATCTGTTTAATTTCGAATTCAAGGTTTGCCTTTTCTTCACTTAAAATCAATGCTTAGTTAATTATTTCTTCAATTAAAAATGTTCTAGGCTAGGAGAAAAAATTACGAGCAAAATTCTTTTCGCAAAAAAAAAAAAAAAAAAAAAAAAAAAACATTGTTATGTTATATTTGTATCATTTTGCATTATTGTTCTGTTATATAATTTCACTCAAGAAAAATATTAAATTTTCTTCGTACCTTATTTGAGCTTTTTGCCTTTTCATTTTTCTGTTCCTATTTTCCAGCTACAGTTATTTTCTATACATTCAATTAATAGCTTACTAATCACTAAGGTAAATAGTGAAAAATAATTTAAAATCTAGATTATTTCAGAAGTCTTTAGCAATACATTTAGCTCAAAAACAAATACGCATAAACTGTAACGCACACATTTGCAAAGTATACTTTTCTCTTTAAATGAAAATTTGTCTTAATAATTAAAATCCACGTGGAACATTTTTTACAACCTTCACAACGAACGTTGAGAAAGATCTCCATTAAGATTTATCGTCTCAAATGTTTAACATCGTTGAGTGTCCACATTCTTGATATGATGGAAGATTTTGGCAAATATTAACTTTTCATCCAAGCGAAATCTCAGGGGGTAAATAGAAATAGGAAATTTAAACCGATTGAACATTGGATAAAAGCTTTGGTGTTTTGAAGATATTTCCTGTTTGGATAAATTTTTGAAAATTAATTTCATGTGGTTGATATAGAATCTGTAAGATAATGCTCTGATGCCCCGAAGAAACTAAGGTATTTTATTCGTATGTGCTATATTTGCAAAGTGATATTTTTACACGAAAATACGCAGAAATATAATTTAAGAGAAAGCGTTCTTGATGAAAAAGTCTTTAAATTGTTTAGTTTACAATTTCTTTTTGATTTTTATGAGGATTTGTACAATGTTTAATTTTCTGATCGATAGCTGCTCGTAAAAGAAAAGCAAATAAATGCCTTCTAAGCAAAGCCTTTTTGTCTTTGATAGGGCACAGTAACAGCGTAAAACACATTAGAGTGAAGAAAATAAATACCTTTGTGCGAAAGCTGTAGAGTTTAAATCCAACGTTTAAATGCACAAATTTACAGGTATACTGTAGACACGTGTTTCGGGGCTACAAGGAGCCCCTTTTTCAATACAAGAAGTGTGAGCTTTAGGATGAAGAATCATCCGATAATCGGATGATTAAGCTTCATCCTAAAGCTCACACTTCTTGTATTGAAAAAGGGGCTCCTTGTAGCCCCGAAACACGTGTCTACAGTATACCTGTAAATTTGTGCATTTAAACGTTGGATTTAAACTCTACATTAGAGTGGTAAAACAGGGTAACATTCAGAAATCACTTTTTCCCGGAGAAAAAGATAAAAAAAACGGAATACAGTCGACGTTCGTCAAAACGATCATTTTTTTCCTAACAAAACCGGGCGCTATAATGAGATATCGCTATAACGCAAATATACAGCACACAAAACATTTTTTCGTCCCATCTAAAAATACTTTAACAGCATTTCGCAAGTAATGCTTCATTTTAAAACGAAGTCAAGAAACTAGCAAAACAGTAATTAGTTAGGATTAAAATATAATAAATTACGCATAATTCCAATGCAATTAAAATCAAAATATACTAAAAATATTTGACATACATTTCTGCCCGTTTTTTATAGATAGGTATTGGGATTTCCAGAAAAAAATAATTAAGAATCAATATAAAAATAAAATCCTATGGAATATCAATTCTGGGAAAATATTTTGCAATAATAAAAAATATATATTCTTTTATGAGTTTTTTAATAAATTTAAAAGTTGATTTCATAAGTAAGTAAATTAGTAAGTAGCTATTGCAAATAGTTTGTTTTAAATATGTTTCCTAATATTTTCTAAAAGAGACATTTTTATGAAACAAATAAATGGCCATAAAATATCGAACGAAAACTCTTTCAGGGCTTTAAAATACAATAACGCCGTTTTCAGAGATTTTTACTACATTTAAGCGGCCTCGTATCGAGTTTTCGGCGCACAGAATGAACTAGAGGCATGGTCGCGGATAATTTTGCCAGAAATATCCAGTGAAAAAAGAAAACAACGCTGCACTGTTTGTTCACCCGGAGCTTTCGCCTTTACTGTCCAGGAATAATAATAAAGAAACGTGTTCTTTGTTATTTATCCTATTAATTGGCTTGCCGTTGACAGTAACTATTTTTGTGATCCTAGATAAAAGCTAGAATGTGTGTGAAGTTGTCTATCTCGATGCAATGAATCTTGGAAGGGCTCTGGAGCGCGGCTCACCCTGTATAGTAACTACTCTGTCCTCACTTAATTAGGTACTAAACTGGCTCTCTCTGCTGAGCAGAGCACTTATCGCTCTCGGGGCGTCCCTTTAGATATCAGTTTAATTTACCTTTAATGATTTCTGGGTCCGCTCCATCTCATCCCAATATTCCATTACCATCGTCACCACTTTCTTTTGCGGGTGAATGAATCTGCGACAAACTTTGCTTTCGCCTCGTCGCATTTTGTTCTTGTTGCCGAAACCGCCGACTAATCTTCTCGCTTCGATTGGCTGTCCCGCGCTCTTCTTTCTCCACATTGTTATCTTTCGGAAGACGCCATTTTATCCACTTCGGACCATAGTTACGATTCTACGGAGCAAGCAAGATGAAAGATATTAAGCAGTCAAAAGGAGGATAAAAGAAAGATTTACTGGCTCTGCGAACATACCATGATTTATTGTGTCTCTCGATTCGTCGCTTCCAATTATAACTTTAACACCTCTCTACCTTCCCCGGATGATAGAAAGAAGAACATACATACGAATCATTTAACATTGATTGTGCATTTATAGGCATGAGTATTTCTATGCCTCAGACTCAGACTATCGTTAGTCCAAAAATGGCAATTGTTACTTTATTACGGCATTGTATGTAGAATTTTAGTTCGCATTGATCCACAATACCGTTATTCTATGAAATAAATTTCTCCATAGTTGAAGGGGCTAGTAGATAAAGGTGATATGTGACATGTTTTTTAATTTCTAGAAAAAATTTTCAAAAAAAAAAAAAGATGTTTTTAATTTATTTTTCTCAACGGGTAAAACGGGGTCATATTCTTAGTTACCAACCATTTCTGTGACTAAGGGGACATGGTACTGATGAACTTATCACCTTCATCCATAAAAAAATAAGTTTTAAAAATTGTCACATATCACCTTTATCCACTTGTCCCTTCAATTATTTATCAGCATTAAACGAGCACGTGTCTCATCATTTTTCTGCATCGGACATACGTTCTATCGCCCTCCTGAAAGTAACGAAAATGGACTTACGTTAGTCTAACTCTGAGGTGCAGATTTGTATGAGCAGCACACACGTATTCGCTCCTAAACACTACATATTAAATATGCAAGCATGTATTCCTTAACACTAGTTTAACACTTCACATACTCCAGGGTCCCCCATACCTACCACAACTCGTGTTTTAACCGAGATAGGGCCCTGGAGAGCGCTCTGTTCTTTTTGAACCAGACCAAGGGTCGAGCAAACCCATAGCCCAGCACCCCCAAAGGTATCGTTTCACTTGGAGGACTTTGTGACCACGACGTTTTTGACGTCCCCCTGCCACCATTAATCAAGACGGTGGATCTTTCATCGGCTGAGATCGAACCCGGGTCCCTGCGGTCACGAGTCCGACGCCTTACCGATCAGGCTACCACGGCCCTACACTAGTTTTAATGCCCGTAAGCGTTCTGGAAGAAGTTATTCAATTCTTTTCTAATGGAATATTTGCTCATCAGTATTTTGGAAAATTAAGAATGATAAAATACGAACTTTGTTTTGGGATATTTGGGAGTCCTAGCAGTATTCCTTACACGTTCATTTTCTGCATAAAAATGGAACAAACATTTATTATAGCATGTTGTTACATTAGAGAAACGACACATATTAAATCCTAAGTCGATGCATTTTTAAATGAATATATTCTTAGCTATGAGTTTATTAAATTAGTTGGTTGAAGATGGCCTTCTAAAGTGCTTTTGTTATGAAAACAAACTTCGAAAAAATGGTGATGGGGAAATAGTAGTATTATTTTTATAGATATAATTCCACTAATAGTATTGCTCATTGTTATGTTTCACGCTAAACCCTGATAGGATGTAGATATATTGGTAGGCTATCAATTTATATAATTTAGAAGCTAAACAATCTTAAATGCCTGAAGAACAGAATTGTGAAATCCAAATTATAAAAAAAAAAAGAAATGCTGCAATATTGGGCATAAGCCCTGAACAAAATGTTTAATTTTGCTCGAATTGCAGTTAGAAAGTAAAATGTGTTTCATGGATACAAAGACGTCGCAAAAGGCACAATAATACAGCTGGTGACAATGACGGAGTCTTCTTAATATTTTCTCAGTCAATGGCAATTTTACATGGTTTACGAGTGCATTTAAAATTTAGGAAAAAAAAAAGTAGTTTTACTAGTAATATGAACAGATATTGATTTGCTTCAGACAAAGTCGGTGTATATACCTTATTTCAGAGATCTTTGCAACTCCATCTTTCAAAAAATTTGTATAATCGCCTGTTTCTCTTCTAAAAATAGTTTATTGATATTTTTAGTGGAATGATCTGTCCAGATCTCTCATTCATTGAAAACATTACACAGACTCCTGCACGTCAGTAATTGTCAGCTACTACGGGGTGAACATCGAAGTAAAGTGCACTCACCTCAATCTCCTGCCGAACTAATAGACGATGTGATTGCCAAAGGTACAGGTTTATGTATTTAATTCTGCAGATTGTGTGCCGAAATTTAATAGTTAAGTGTTATCATAACTTCTTAAACTTATATATTTTACTTGCAGCAAATTATATCATGCTGTTATATTTCCTTCTGGGAGTAAGCCAGTCGTTTATACTAATCACTATTTTCCAGATTAAAAATAAGTAAATAAATAAATAAATAAAAGGAACATTGTTGGTTAATTGTGTAAATAATATATTTATAAATAAACAGTTGTTTTACTGACTTATATACACTTTTAAAATAAAATCCAATTAGTTCTATGAAAGTTCAAATTTTAAACTACATAGATACAACGTTCACATTCACTGTGCACATGAATGTAATAAGGCATAATTTGCGCTAAATCAGACGTTGTTCAAATTGAAACTAAATCAGTCGTTGTTAAAATTGAAACTAATTACCAAGGAAGCTAATGTCTTTGTTGCAAACCTTAATCATAAATCGCACTACAGCATTAGTTTTAAGTAAGGTTCAGAAAGCATTCGCACTCCATAAAGAAAACCAGAGAGCGTAATTTATACAGTACCTTTTCTAACACTCACCTACATTAATAGAATACTAGAAATCTATATTCACAGTTCACTCTATGGAGCTAATTTTCGAGGCAGCACGCAAATTGGCGTGAGATTCTGAACTTCCATAGAGTCTCACTTACAAAACCTTTTCTGCATTGTGTGAGTGTGTGCTAGGTGAAAACATAAGCGAGGGAATTTGAAAGGCAGCGAGGTAGATATTGCATCTCAGCGTTTGGGATGCAGTTCATTACCAAATCCCGCTAAAGCTTCATCATTTATAAATCTCTTCATTATCCCCGCCGCAGCTTGCGTTGAAATTCGTCTTCAGCGGGCGAGGGAAATTTTAAGATTAAGTAAATATAGATTGAAGCTCAGCAACGTGGAACAATGAGTTGTAGTGGAAATCTTTCAAGACATTTTAAATAAGTTTTCAATCTAAAGAGAAAAAGGGTTATTGATCAAATATTCCGTTATAGTGGAGACATTGTGGAATTTTGCTACTACCCATGTAATTACGGCGCGCATAGAAGTTTAACATTTAATAGTATTATAGTAGGGGTAAAACACCCCAGCTAAGCGGACACATTTATGAAAACCGCTGTTAGAGAAAAGTTGAAAATGATGTATAATAATTTTCTTAATGCAGGTTAAGATGGCCTGTTTTAAATCTATCAGTACTAACAAATACGAAATAAATTGTTTATTATTAAAAACGAAATTCTCACTTTGAGGAAAATTACGTTTATAGCCAGAAAATTCGCAACACTTCTCCACTTAAAATAACACGGTAAAACTTATTATAATTGAAAACAGTGGTACTAGTTATCTATATTAATGTAAATCTTTGTATGAGTACTATAATAAAAGTTGAATTAACTCGCTAGAAAACGAAATGTTGCACGATTTTGTCTTATACTTATCAGTTTTTAATGCCACACTTCCCTTAGGTTCCCTTTAAAATAGCAAATATTGGTAGACATCAGTAGAAAATGATTGTTTTTGATTCCAGACAATTCTTTGCAAACCACCACATCTGAAAAAGTGATTACCTGTTGATTGTGTGGGTGTAATTTTGAAAACTAATAAACTAATAACTGGCGGCAATTGAACCTGGATAGAGGGTAAGCCTGAATTTCTATATAGTGCATGTTTGTATGTGTACGTTTGCGTTCCTTCCTCCAGCGCAAATTGATTTTTCCTTGATTCCTTGATTCTTCTTTTAAGATTTTTTAGTGAAACTAATAATAATTATATCAAACAAAAACTAGCTCCACATATTTTTTTAATTTATACGCTTTATTTATTTTAGAAAATAATTGAATTAATAAAATATTTGAAAATAATTCATATTAATTTATGTTATTAAACCTTGTCGCAGAAAATTTGTTTCCTTACTGTCTCATCGATTTCAATTTCTAAAGACCATGTCAGATGCCGTCAAACTATCTAATTTAGCTTAATCCTCTACAATTATCAATATATAAGCTATTAAAAGGTCGGCTACAAAATAGGCGATATATATTTTTTTAACAATGAAAAAATAGCATACAGTTATGTCCTCTAGTATCGCGGCTTTATTGGTGATCTTACAGTCAGTCCAAATTGCAACCAACATTTAAGAGGTAATTTAAATATTTATATTTGGGGAATTTTAAGTCAAATATCTGCTGAAAGCATAATGCTCTATTTGGATGTCTGTAAGACTAATTTATGGACATTCAGCTGTGCGCGTTCTTTTTAATTTTCTCTACCGTATCACCCGTTTTCTGTTGTTTACCTTGGCAAATAAATACTTTTAGCATCAATGGTAACTGATTCGTTTTATGTAGTTTTAATCCATGAAAAGTTTTTTACGTGATTAGCGACTGAAATAACTTTTTTTAAACAAAATTTAAACTACGGTAAAGTGTCTCACATTTAAGTTTTGCGTAAGTCCTTATTTGCTTGATGAGTTATAATGTCAAAAGCCATTATCAATAATAAAAACGATTGAAATTGAAAAATGTCAGAAATCATTAGTTTTCTCTTGTAAGAAAAAAAAAAGTTCAAACTAAAACACTAGTTTGCAGCAAAACAAAGAATCTAAAAATTTTCGAACATTTTTCAAAAATGATTTTTCAAGAAACTGTCAGAAAAATAACCAGTATATTAATAGTTTCATTGCAGCTGTTACGGACGATTTCTTGTGATCAAATGTTGACTCGAAAAAAGATTCCTTACTCTATCGCACTAGCAGCTACAAATTACTTTAAAACGACCTTTCAATTGCACTGACTGCAAAATTTTAGATTTTTTTTTTCTTTTTTTTCAGTATAATGATAGAAAATGTAATTTTTATCATTTGTAATATGCAATTTTTGCTGATTTTTTTTCCTCATTATTATTTTATACAAAACACACAGAGTAAATGTAAACGTGTGCAGCACGTGGATACAGAAGAACGTAATGATTTGGTAGAGTACGATAAATACTCGCCATTTAAAAGTACTTAGAGTAAACAGTACTAAGTAGTAAACATACAGTATAAATGTGACGTGAAAAGCTTTTTATTCGTTTTGAAAAAAAAAAAAAAAAACTTACCGTATCCGTTTGTTTATACTAAAGGAGAAAATATTTATTCGTTTATTTATCTCTCTTTTACAGAAAGGAAAGAAGGACAAAAACATTAACTAATACACGGAAAACTGGCGTGCATTTTCTAGAATATTTTTTTTTTTTTTTTTGAAAATTGAAGTCCTTATAGCGGACATTTGACGGTGCAAGTGGATAAAAGTGATATGTGACAATTTTTGAAACTTACTTTTTACCATGGATGAAGATGACAAGTCCATCAGTATCATGTCCACTTAGTCACAGAAATGGTTGGTAACTAAGGGTTGGTAACTATGTCACATATCAATTTTATCCACTTCTCCTTCATTTGTTTTTTAATCTATCAAGCATGGTTAGTTATTCAACCTAACGCAGGGCAATTGACTTTCATAAGTAAAGGAAATATTATGCAGCTAAAGACTCATGCAATAATTACATATACATAAAAATGTGCTTGTCATTCCTGCGCTTTCGGTCAAGTCGTGGTTCGATCGCTAAGGTGTCGGACTCGTAACCGGGGGTAAGCGCCATCATTCAGGGCCCGAATGATTGCAAGATCTTCTCGGATTGTTTTTTTTTTTTTGGGGGGGGGGGGGGGGGGGGGGGGGGGTACCGGATTCGTTCCCAGCCGTTCGAAGATCCACACGGCCACTTTATGATCCGTGTTCACTAACTGTGGCCGGGACCCGTTAAACATGTTCCTGATCAAAGTCATCCATTCTAAAGCAACATCTATGGAGGTGCTGAACCAAAGGTTGCTCTGCTGCTGGTCTGGATCAAAGAAAATCATTTTGCAGGGCCCCATCCAACCAATACAATCCCATCCACTGCACCAAAACTGCGTGTAGTGGAAGGTACATTGGACCCTGGTGAGTGTGTGATTTCTGTCTTAAACATAATCAGAAATTTATTTGTTAAGTTTGATTTTGAAATGAGCAAAAATAAACTTCAAATCTCTTTCATTTATGTAGGGAAGTCATTATTTCTTCTTCCGTGACTCAACTTATTTGTGTCAATGTGAAGTTTATCCACTAATAATGCGTTTACATTTCCATCTCTATTTTTTATCTCGGATCGTTTTTGAACAGTATTAAATGTGGTTTAAATGTGTTTTTAAATGCCTTCTACCGGAGTAAGATATAACACTTTTCTTGTACAGATTTGCGAAACGTATCCTTTTCTAAATCGATTTTTTCCTACACCGGACTTTAAATATTTACGCTATGCATGTTTTATGCAAATTGAGATTAAAAAAACATTTCTACAGCGAGCTGCAAGTTTTAGCGCTTTATGTTTACGAAGTGGCCCTAAGGTCATTTCTGTTTTATCTGAAAATGGGAATCAATATTTTCTTACCATTTGACGTCAAAACTTTGCTTTGTTTATATGTTTCTATTCAAGTTGTATTTTTCTAACAGGAATAAAATGATTTTTTTTATGCTTGTTTGTTTTTAATTAAATATTTTTTTAATAAGATAATCTTGCTGATGCATGCCATAAAACTATTTGCAAGCAATTTGGACAGTGCACTTAGCTAAAAATTATAGAATTTTTCAAAATATTGTTTATGCAATGTTTTAGTTTATGAATGCGGCTCAAAAGGCATTTTGACATGTGAAAATAAGAATTAATATGCTCTCGACTTTCGACATCAAATATTCTCTGTGTTCATACACTCATTTTCTAGACGCTAAGTAATATATAGAATATGTTTAAATCTAGTCCTGTAACACAATATGAAAGGTAGATTTTTAAGCAAAAAATCGGGCTGATAGGTTTTAAGAGTATTTGGAATCGGTTATTGTCTGTGGTTACTGCAATCATACTCAAACTAACCATTTTGCTACAACCGAAAGCCCTAATTAAGACTACTGCTTATCTTCAAAGCTAATACTTGAAACAAAAAAACATCTACTCTTTGTTGCAAATGTGAAATATATTTTCATTTTCTATGCTAACAATAAATCGTTCATTGCTTTATTGTTTCGGCGTACTGGTAATAAATGCTTAACAAAATCCAAGAAGAACTGTAAAAAAAAATACTGTTATTGTTGATGTTACTGCTTAAATGACGTTAAAGTGGTACGAATAGTAAAGCATTTTCTTGAAAATGACATTACTCCAATTCAATGATCCAGTTTTACTTTTCATCACTTACTTGATTCCCAAATCTCCAATTAACTCCCTTAAAATAGATTAAATCTTGTGGATTATCGAACAAAAAACATTTTTGAATTTCTTATTTTTAATTTTTCTTTCATAAAAAATCTTTAAATCCTGAGCAAATTGCAAATTTTATCCTGCATCCTTAAGAACAAAGGTTGATAATCTTGATTTTCATTTTGCACCTCTCCACCTCTAGTAAAGTCATCTCACGATTTCTCCCAAAAGAGTAGTAAAACGTTTCATAGCGATTGTTATCACGTTGTTTTACCTACTTCTATTCTTTATCGTGAATACCGGATAGTGGAAATGCATTGCAATATTACGTTTCAGAAAATCCTTACCTAATAGAGAGGACCGAAAGAACGTGCCTCGCTTTCGTATTAGCTAAATGATGCAAGTATAGATGCATTGATGAAGAATACGAAAATCAGCAGTTTGAGTATGGTATTTGAAATTTAGAACAACGACTTAAGCAAAAGACTGATAGCTTTTTTTAAAGAAATATGCAGCTAAAAAATATCAGTAAATATTACTGATAGGTCTGAACATGTCCGTTTTTCGTCATCTATGCCATATATTTTCGCAGGAAAATCATCTATGATTCAATCTTAACTCTTTTTTTATAACGTTTTTTATATTTTTGCTCTGAGCGTTGTGATTTGTAATTCATTATTTAGCTCGGGTATGGTTGATATTCTACAATTAAGGTCTGACATGGCTGCACGGACAGCATAATTTTTTTTTTTTTTGTTTCTTCTGATGAGTAATCGAAATTATAATGGCTTGGAAAATCACCGTTGAATCCAATTCTAGTGCCCAACATTGCTATCACCGGCCACCTTGTCAAGTATTTAGAGAAGTCTGACTTGGATGAAGTGATTCCTGGTTTGAATCCGGGCTCAGGCACTGATTTACATTCTCTCTCCCGTCCTTATCCTTTCTCTGTATGAATGAACCGGCCACCTTGTCTAGTATTCAGAGAAGTCTGACTTGGATGAAGTGATCCCTGGTTTGAATCCCGGCTCGGGCACTGATTTACATTCTCTCTCCCGTCCTTATCCTTTCTCTGTATGAATGTGTGTTGTGAATGATTGCATACCTTATAACGGATCCCTATTGCGTGTGTGTACAGTGGAAGTCGGACTTTACACCAAGTTAAACTAAGTTGGAAAAGTGAAGCAGTGCACCCCCAATCGCCAGCCTAACTGGCACAAGAAAACAAAAATCAACAACAACAAGGCCAGCTTTGGTACACTAGAGACAGAACCTCTTCTGACCACAAAAACGTACCCGTAAAAACGCAATAAAATTAATTAATTAAAAACTACTACTCAAAAGAGCGTTGTAAAACACGTTTTTGGACGAATAAATTATTTGTTTTTGTGTTCTTGTTATTGAATATGAGATCTTAGAAAAATGGCCGAATTTTAATGAAAAATTGCCAAATATTCGTGAGTAAAGGCAAAGTATCTTTCACATGATTGACAGATAGATGTCCTGTTCATGCAAATGGTGAAGTAGCGTGATTAATTTTCCTCCACGTCTTTAAATTTAGAGCTTAAAAAAGAAATACTTGAAGTTGTTAGATCTTGATAATGGACGGACGACGGTCAATAATTTGTATCGGTAAAAAATATGCTTTGAGATGTTTTTTCGCATGCAACCTGTTCGAATGTTTTACATTTTTACAATATTCGTGCAGTACCTTGCCGAGATTGAGCAAGAGAAAAAGGATTCGTCGGGTATTTTTATTCACCTGCTTAACAGTTATTTTAACCTTTCAACGGGAGTGGCACCTGTATACCATTGGTACCACATTGATTATACATTCTTGAAAGATAAGATCAAAATTAACCGCGGTTAAAAAGCCATTTTAGAGCAATGTTGGATTTAAAATAATGATTTTTTGCGTTTTTTATCACGACGCTCTACCCAACTGAGCCATACGGACTTACCTATAAGGCGCTATGCAACAAAGCAATGCTTGATTTAAAAAAAAAAAGGAATGTTTAAATCCAAAATCAGCATAGGTGCAAGTTTCAAGTTGAAAACGCTTGGAAGAATTATATTTCTAACTTTCACTCCGTCCCTAGAGTTTTTGCTTACACTTTTCCGCTAAGTATTTAAAATATCTATTAATAGTATGCAGTTTTTGTTTAGAAAGTAATCGGAAAGCTAAGCATAATTTGGAAGAGTCAGTTATGAAACAAACTTTAACCAGCTGTTTCGAAGAAATTCTTTCTTTACGTCAGAAGCACGCCATTTTATCTTACACGCTATCGTAAATATATTAATATATTCCAAGTCTGAATGTCTTTTACATAAAACATAAAATAGATGAAGAAAAAAGACTGATTTAGTTTTTCCGTGAAAATAGGTAAAGCATCTTAAAGAGTTTAACATCTTGTTTACACATAAACGATTCGAATATCGGCTTTCTCGGTTCTTATTTCGTAATTTATTTAATATAAGAAAGCACACATATTCTATAAATATTACGTTGCTTTCTCATGCGACACCACATTATATACTTTTTTAAAAATAGTTCAAGTATAGTTTTTTTTTTCAAAATTCCCCTGCTCACAAAGAATACTATGTTGTAATGTTGGTTCAAATTTTAACACTAATATGTTAAACATTTATGCTTAATTCATTCAATTTGAACATTCATGAACAGTATATTGAACGCAAAATAGTGCATTGGCATTTTTTCTTACAGAAAGACACTTTTCAAAGCAAAGGATAAATAATCGTAAATATTTTTGGTCTAATTGAAAATAAAAACAATGAGAGAGAAAGAGAGACTTCGTTTCCAAAAAAACTTTTCCGCATTCGAATGAAATTATTGAGAACACTCAGAAGGTTGAACTGTAAAAGGTTCCAGAAGCGAAGTCAGACAGAGCATAGAACTAATAAAAAAAAGAAAGAACGAGAAAAAAACAGAAAACATGTCTGGTATGGGTCATTCCATTTTAAATCAACAAATTTTCAAAAAAGTTGTTGCATCACCATTTTTGATTTTGATGAAAATTTGCATGTGTATCCCTTTTACTTCCCAGAGCTCAAAATAGTGTTCATTTTATTTTTAAAAAATTTACCCTTTGATATATAGGCCCTTTTTGTTGTTGGCAACAGCGAAAATCGGGCGTTTTGATGCTTTGTGTTATGAACTATAACTTTTTTTCTATCAAAGATTTTGAGCTCAACTATAGCTCATTGGAAAGCTAAGAAAATGATCTTTTTATATATGCTATCAATAAATTTCAGATTTAAAAAAAATACTTATTTTTTCAAGGTCAAAGTTCACGACGAAAATGACATTTTTTACTACTTTCGAACATTAAAAAACCCATGAAGGGTTCAAAGTAACAAGCCGATTTTTTCATCATATATTCATAGTCATGGTTACTTACTGTATAAAAAAAATTGGCTTGTTATTCCACCCCCTTTATGAGATATGCCCCCCCAAAGTTGTAAATTTTTTTAAAAATCCAATTTTCAACGCTAAAAAAATGCATGTGGGGGGCAAGATAAAATTTTTTTTATTCGTGGTAGTTTAAGTACTTTTTACCAGCTTTCTAATAAAACAAAAGTTGCTTTGTTATTCAAAGGCGTTTGGCAGATATAAGGGACTGAACTTTCAAAAAATTGCACAAAAACAACACGATAATTTTCATTTTTTTAAATCTTTTTTTTTTATTTAAATGTAATTATATACCTTGTTATTTGCCTTAAATGCTAAAAAAAGACTAAGAAGAGCAATGAAGAAACATATTTAAAGTTTAATAAGATAATTTAATATTTTTAACACCTGGGAATATAGAATACCACTAAACTTGTCTGATTTTTAAACATCTGATTGCTACCTACAACAGGACTGAGCATTTCTCAACTTGTCCAGGTTTGTTCATACCATGTGGTCATCCTTGTTCTGACTTGCTCTCACATGTGTATCTTAGTTGTCTTTCAAATTCTGAAAGAAGTAGGTTGTTGAGCTAGTGTTTCTGCTGTAAAATCTTGTGAAGCTGATGTGATTTCTTTTCATTTCAAGTTCATTCATATTCACAGAATGTTTTGTTAAAGGTAAAAGAAGAAATTCTTTAGAATCCTTAAATATAAATTTAAATTTGTCTTTCTGCATGTAAACTGTGAATAAGTTATGGATAACCCTAAATGCTCCATAGGAGTTTTTGAGAATGATGATTGTAATATTTTGAGTTACAGTAGGCAGTCTACTGTAAATAGTATTTCTGAGTACAGTAATGATGATAAAACTTTACTGCACCTGAGAACTAGGTGTAAAACTATTGAAACTGTTTGTACCTACCAGCAAGAAGTTCCATAAAGGTGGCAAAACTTGGCAAGAAATTTTTTGCATGGTAGGTACAAACAGTTTCAATAGCTTTACACCCAGTACTCAGGTGCAGTAAAGTTTTATCATCATCACTGTACTCAGAAATACTATTTACAGTAGACTGCCTACTGTAACTTAAAATATTACAATCATCATTCTCAAAAACTCCTATGGAGCATTTAGGGTTATCCATAACTTATTCACAGTTTACATGTAGAAAGACAAATTTAAATTTATATTTAAGGATTCTAAAGAATTTCTTCTTTTACCTTTAACAAAACATTCTGTGAATATGAATGAACTTGAAATGAAAAGAAATCACATCAGCTTCACAAGATTTTACAGCAGAAACACTAGCTCAACAACCTACTTCTTTCAGAATTTGAAAGACAACTAAGATACACATGTGAGAGCAAGTCAGAACAAGGATGACCACATGGTATGAACAAACCTGGACAAGTTGAGAAATGCTCAGTCCTGTTGTAGGTAGCAATCAGATGTTTAAAAATCAGACAAGTTTAGTGGTATTATATATTCCCAGGTGTTAAAAATATTAAATTATCTTATTAAACTTTAAATATGTTTCTTCATTGCTCTTCTTAGTCTTTTTTTAGCATTTAAGGCAGAGAATAAGGTATATAATTGCATTTAAATAAAAAAAAAGATTTAAAAAAATGAAAATAATCGTGTTGTTTTTGTGCAATTTTTTGAAAGTTCAGACCCTTATATCTGCCAAACGCCTTTGAATAACAAAGCAACTTTTGTTTTATTAGAAAGCTGGTAAAAAGTACTTAAACTACCACGAATAAAAAAAATTTTATCTTGCCCCCCACATGCATTTTTTTAGAGTTGAAAATTGGATTTTTAAAAAAATTTACAACTTTGGGGGGGGCATATCTCATAAAGGGGGTGGAATAACAAGCCAATTTTTTTTATACAGTAAGTAACCATGACTATGAATATGTGATGAAAAAATCGGCTTGTTACTTTGAGCCCTTCATGGGTTTTTTAATGTTCGAAAGTAGTAAAAAATGTCATTTTCGTCGTGAACTTTGACCTTGAAAAAATAAGTATTTTTTTTAAATCTGAAATTTATTGATAGCATATATAAAAAGATCTTTTTCTTAGCTTTCCAATGAGCTGTAGTTGAGCTGAAAATATTTGATAGAAAAAAAGTTATAGTTCATAAGACAAAGCATCAAAACGCCCGATTTTCGCTGTTGCCAACAACGAAAAGGGCATATATATCAAAGGGTAAATTTTTTAAAAATAAAATGAACACTATTTTGAGCTCTGGGAAGTAAAAGGAATACACATGCAAATTTTCATCAAAATCAAAAATGGTGATGCGCACCCCATTTGTTGATTTAAAATGGAATGACCCGTATATATCTCTCTGCTAGACATGTGACTGATTGGAACAGACTGCAAAAATAAAAAGCAGAACGTTTTGTAGTGAGTGACTTATTTCCTTTTTCAAGCATTTTTTTAAGTAGGTAAAATTTTGTAAAAGCATGTTTTTGCGGTATAGGATCAGGTGGGGGAAAATAGAGTTAATATACACATACAGCCTACCTATAAGAAAACCTAAAAACCAGATTTTATGGTGGCGAATCTTTTGAGGAATTTCATAAACATTGGTTTTATAAAATTTAATTATGCGTCAAGATGAGCTACTTTTTTTTGTTTACTCTCGGTGATATATTTTTAGAAGAGTACGTTATGACATCCCCACTTTACTCCATAGTGGAATAAGGGTAGGTAGTTAAAAAGTTTAGTTTAACCCATTAATGCCTGATATTTTTTTTTCCAAAGATATTTTGTATACTTTTTACAAACAGTGTTTAATGAACGGGAAAGATAATAAAAAAATATTATGTAAAAAATATTTTTTTTTTATTAAGGAAGGAAAAATCGTCCCTTAAAAGATACGATAGACCCCAGAGGGTGCATACTTTATTTACTAATTTTTTTTCTGCCTACGATATAATATTTAAAAAGACATTTTATCAGAAGAAATAAAATCAGCAATTAGCATAAACTGGGAAGCTGGGAATAACTTTGAAAAATTAGCTTTTTTCTTGAGATTGTGAACGATTTAATTTTTGATAAAGATCATATTGAAACTGCTACAGAACACAGTATACAATGGTTATGTACTGCAATTTGTTAATAACCAATTGAAACAATACCAAAGTACTAATTGAACCCAATTATTTGGTTGAAATGTTCATTTTGGGGAAATTCAGACCCTTTTCTTGACCGTCCTTAAAAAAGGACGCTAGGCATTAATGGGGTTAAACCCATTAATGCCGACTTCGAAAACATCAATAAGACATTCATTCAAGTTTTAAGCGTATTATCTGACACGTTTTCGACAAAGGTGCGAAACTTATATATATGTTCTTTTATGTGCGTATTTACCATGTGAAATGCACAACTGTTAGACTGATAGAGCCATGTAAGGACAAGTTATATTTCTTTTCCGTGTTGGTATATTTTTGTACCAACCGGCATTAATGGGTAGTACTGTCGTGAAAGAAAAAGTAAAGCAAAATAAATGTGGGAATGTATCCTAATGAGCATTAATTTCAAGAAAACTCCTTATTTTACTATTATGACTTATGTAGTCCGATATTCTTGCGCACGCAATGGGTATAACGTGGCCTTAGGACGAATTTAGGGAATTAGATATCAATAAAGAGCAAAATTCAGTAAAATTTGCCAGCTTACAAGTGTTTAAATATAATACTGAAAGTCATCGAAAAACATAAAATGAAATTTCCACGTGCTGCGAAATCTTCGAGTAATCACTTTCTCATTGATGTGACTGAAACTCATCCAATCTTTAAACTAATAAAACATTCAATGTTTTTACTCTTAAAGTTATGATGAATTTGAGATAATTGCTGTCAATAGTGAGGCAAAATAAGTAACATACGCTACCTTACAAGTGTTTAAAATAAATACTGAAATAATCAGAAAACATAAAACGAAGTTCCCACGTGCTGCGAAATCCCAAAGCTCTAATCAAAGTTCGAGAAATTACTTTCCCATCAATGTGTTTGAATTTTAGTTGAGAAGTTTCGCGGAGTCCTCCCCCCCCCCCCCTTCGAGTCACTTCCCATATCTTTCGACCACTTACTTCATTTCGGGACGATCGATTCCTTTGCTTTTCCTGCCCAATCCGTTTCTGTTCCGCTTTAGAATATTCGCTCTTCTGATGAATGGCCAAAGGACACTTTTGGGCTCTGCTCTTTATTATGTTGCCCTTAACTTCTTTTCACTTCGTTCGTCATCTGAAGGCCTCCAAGTTTTATATACCAATAATGTTTGCTGAGTCTCACTTAAGGAAGTTTTGTTTCACATTCTTCGGAAATTCCCACGTGCTGCGAAATCCCAAAGCTCTAATCAAAGTTCGAGAAATTACTTTTCCATCGATGTGTTTGAATTTTAGTTGAAAGTTTCGCGAAGTCCCCCCCCCCCCCCTTCGAGTCACTTCCCATATCTTTCGACCACTTACTTCATTTCGCAGCAATGGGACGATCGATTCCCTTGCTTTTCCTGCCCAATCCGTTTCTGCTCCGCTTTAGAATATTTGCTCTTCTGATGAATGGCCAAAGGACACTTTTGGGCTCGCTCTTTATTATGTTGCCCTTAACTTCTTTTCACTTCTTTCGTCATCTGAAAAGAGTGGCTTCCAAGTTTTATGTAGCAATAATGTTTGCTGAGTCTCACTTAAGGAAGTTTTGTTTCACATTCTTTTGGCTGAGAACGGATCGTAAAGAGGATATTTTTTTTAAAGGTTGCTTCAATTTTCCAATTTAGCAGTCCGAAGAAAAGAAGAAGAGTCGAAAAAAACTTACGAAGTAGGGAAGGAAGGTGAGAATCTTAAGAGTAATTTCTTTGTGTCATCATTTACACGAGAAGTTAGAAAGTTTTTAGACAATCTTTAGTGAAATATCTAATGTTTGGCTTCGACGTCTGTAAGAAATCCACGATGTCTTTATAATTAAACTTCCCAGACAGGCAGTTTTTTTAATGAATGTAATAAAATTGTGCACGTTCTAGTCTTAAATGAAGAATCTATCTGAAGTGGCAAAATTAAATGTTATTAGTTGTTCGCTTAAACAATAATCTTTGAAAATATAATCATTTTGATCAAGTTATTTTTTTCTTGTTACTTTTCCGGTAATTATATGACTTATATATGACGATTTTTTTTTTGTGAATATAAAATATTTTTTCTAGAGCACCTCAGGGCTTTGTTTTATTTTTATTTTGGTGTATTTATTTATTTTGCTTTTTTCCTAATAAATGAAATGTTTCACTATGAAATTTCAAACATTTGAAAATAACCAACGTTATATTACGATCTAATAAAGGAATCAAATTTGAATGATATTATCGGACTTAGATAAAAAGTTTGAAGTAGAACTTGTTTTTAAAAAGTTAAAAATGTTTATTTTATAAATATAGAAGACTTTAAGCTGCTTATTTTAAGTTTTTTGTTTTTAGTTTGGAAGCAGCTAGGGTGAAATTTGCTATTTTTTACTAAACGCCTAGTAATAATGCAAATTGATTGTCCTCCCCAAGACCTTGAAGCTATGAAGAATTCTGGACGTATAATCTATTTTTTTTTATTCCCGCAAAAAAAATCTACATCATTTTTTTACATATGCACAAAAAATAGTGCGTTTAATATTAGTAAAACGCCTATTTTAGATTACGAATTGCCATATTAAAAAATATATGTATATATTATTAACAGAGTATTATTCAAAGTGTTGAAACAGGCTACTTAACATAATGAGTAAAGTCATTTGTGAGTCTAAAATATTACAATAAAGACAAGCGAAAAAGTTTACAGTAAGTTACAGCTTTGAAGCCAGAGTTAAGGCAGAATTACGTGCAATATACCGACATACCAGTTGCAGTTTCTTTCTTATTAAGGATTTATTAGTCCGGAATAGACAATAAAAGAGATGAAGGTAGATGCCACTTCAATTAAACTCAAAATGCCAGCAAACTGATTTGCTAAAGTAAATATAGCACACCAGCGAGATACCGCACCAATGGTACAGTTCAACTATTAAATTAAAGGCAAAGCTTGGGCACTAAGCAGGAACTTACTATCTTTAAGCCAAGTCTAACACAGAACTACATACAATATACCGACATCCCAGCTATGCCTTGAGAAACTCCTTAGAAGTTGTAAAAACTGTAACTATTCTGACTATCTAATAAAAGTATGAGTCAGTCAAACCAATCCAATTAGAAACACACCAACGTACCAGCGGAGCACTTAGGTACATTGGAATGCTGGAATACTCGCGATTCTTCTCATAAACCCTTTCGATGAAAGGATGCTCTACGTGAATAAAATATATGATTACCCTTTTGAAATTTACGTACTTGAAGAAAAATATCGCTTCCTTTTATCACGTAAGCCGCTTTAGCTTCATATAGTGAGTTCTTCCTTACGCGTTTGATTTAGCTTTAGATTTAGTTCGTTCTTTCTCATTGTTGTCTAGAGTGCACTTATATTACATTTGAATTTATAAACGTAATTAACAGTTAACTATTACAGTATACTTGGAGTTTTGAGTGAATTATGCTAAAAGGGAAAAATGATTTCAATGTTGGATTAGTAACGTGCTGCGTCGTCGTGTATCTTTTTATTCTCAAAAATGTAAATTACATAAATACTATTGCATCTATTCATAATACAATATAGTTTACGAAGTAATTGTTTACTTTTAAATGGCTAAACAATTCAACGGACACTACCGCTGGAGGAAAAAAATGTTTTAACACGTAGGTAGAGGGGGGATGCTTATTTAACCTTTTAACTGCCATGCCCGAGATAGTCTCGGGCACAGCTGGTTTTCGAAAATGTCACGTCCGACTATTACTCGGGGTCATTTTTTTTTCTTTTTTGAGTGCATCGTATTGTTATACCCGAATATATATCGGGAGACGTTTATTTCGGCTTCATCTCTTTGTCAAACCCGACTGTTTCTCGGGTTTGTGCTTGGAAAAGTGTTAAAAATCAAAATAACTTGACAGTTAAAGGGTTAATAGATAACCAATAGGATTATCTTTCGGATTTTCACACTATAAAAAATAGATGTTGTTTTTACAGTATAATACAGCTAATTTTACAGTAATTTTACAGCAATAAACTGTAAAATTGCTAATTTTGTAATAGTAGACTAAAATTGCTAGTTTACAGTAATAAACTGTAAAATAGCTAGTTTTACAGTTTATTGCTGTGCTTTTACAGTTTTAAACTGGAACCTCTGTTGCTAGTATTATACTGTAAAAACAACAACTTTTGCAGTGCAGATAGGTACATTAGAAAGAGACAAGGAAAGCGACTAACAAGCAGCTCGATGAGTATTGTACGAAATGCCGCAAAGATACTTTTTAGGTAAGAAATTTTAACTGCTCATAAATATGAGTTAATGTATTTTAAAACTTCCTTCTACTTTAAGAATGATTAACGTTTTTGGAATGGTTTATTAATCTAATGACTTTGACTACATATTTTGCAAGTTTTTATAATATCGTGCACAATTTTTTCTCTATCATTCGGATCAACTAAAGCTTTAATCTTAAAAATTACTGGTGCTTTAGTTTTCAATTCACTGCCACCCCCCCTCAAAAAATGCTTTTTTAAAGTTATGTGACAAAATTATGTGTACTTATGTTTCATAATCTTTCTTTTTGTAGTATTGATTTATTATATTCTCGAATTAATTTATGCATTTTATTATATGCTACAATTATATTTTCAAACTAGCACCTTGAATGCTTCATAATTCTTCAAAGCAGTAGCCTCAAAACTCCCTAACTCTGTATTTCTATTTATCTAGACGTTAAGAACTTAAATATATGTCAGTTTATACCACTTTGACTCTGAAGAGTACAGAAACTATTTAGATTTATGTTAGAAGTTTCGAAATGTTTCTCATTTTGCCAGCTATTTCGCCACGATTTCCGTAATCAACTCTGACTATTTTAAATTGACTTGGAATGTCGTTATAACTGTTGTGCAGTTCTTCTGCCAGCATTTAAAATTCTTAAAGCGTGAGTGAGATTTAAGCAATTTTCTTCTTGTTTTCAGTGTAAGTTGAAAATCTTGTACAGATTTGCGAAACTTTTTTTCTTTAATATTTTTTTCCCTACAAAACAGATTAAATGTTAACGGAATGCATGTTTGATGCAAATGGAGAAAAAACGTAAAAATAAATAAATAGTAAAAACACGTTGGAAGTCATAGGTTTCAGCTTTTTGCGCTTTTGTAGCTAGTTGTGAATGGACGATTTATAATATTTATAAATTTAGTAATCAGTAAATTTAGTTTTTTACGTCAATTTTTTCGGCGAACTACAAAAAATATGAATATTTAATTTTCTAAATTTTAAATTTGATGCATGTTCAGCATTTAAACCCCTTTATCAGTAGAAGAATAACTTGACTTGTAACAATGGTATTTTACTGCAAGTTGTTGACAAATTTATGAAATACAACTTACATTTAAATGTTTTTTTATTTAATATTTTAATATTTATTTATTATTATTACCGTAAATCAGGGTTACTTGGACCCACAACAGGGCTACTTGAGCCCACAGTAAAATGATAAAATCTGGGTTTGGTACTAGCGTTAGAGACTGCAGAGGGCTTTTACCTATTGGAGAAATGAGGAACTACGTGCAAGTCTTCAACTAGTAGGTACCAAACCTAGATTTTATCATTTTATTGTAGTGGGCTCAAGTAACCCCCTAGGGTCCAAATAACCCTGATTTACGGTATTGTTTTTTTTTTTTTTTTTGCAGTTTTTTAAAACTTACTAGAAAGCAAATTTGCTTTAATTTTGCTTTCAACTCTAACTGAGGATAACATAAACTATTAGTTAAAACTGGTTAAATAACGCTTTAAGAGAAGTGCGAGGTGTGAAAAAATGGTGAATTGCGCACGCCTCGCAATTCACCAATCATACAGGTCCTAATAGTTGTAATTTTCTTTACAGCATTTAAAATTTTTTTTATTGTTAATTCTTGCTTGCTTTTTAAATATTATTAGTTACTATTTGTACTGTGGATATAGATTTATATTTCGCTGTTGTAAAACTAAAAAGAAAGAAATCAGCGGAGCTTTGCATAACAAAAATAATAAACTACAGTATTGATGGAGACATACAAATATCATTCATGCGAACATTTGATAATCTCTACATTTAAATTCCCCATAATTTTAGATAAGGCGAGCATAAAACGCATATAGTGCACAAATCCGATACTCCGCAAGAGGAAAGTTTCACTTCTTTGTTCTAAGATTAAAAAAAAATTTAAGCATTTTTTGTATAGTTATTACATTAACTTTTTCTTTATCTTTTCTTATAATATTTTTTATTTCATTTTCCAGTGTGAGGTCAAATAACGAACTTGAATCAATTATCTAAGTTTATGTGTTTCCAAAATTGTCACGTCAAATGTATAAAATGTGTTTTTTCTTCAGCTTCATTCTTGATACTTACAATACAAAGAGATGTGACTTCACCACGTAC
>JAXGGA010013355.1:0-35543 GCA_038373865.1 Uloborus plumipes | reverse complement strand
GCAATGAAAGGAAAGCTAGCATTTAAAAGTGCAAAGATAAAATTATATCAGTTCAAGCGAGATATAGAAAAAAAAACACAAATTATCAGTATATCGTAGTACAAGATGGCAATGGTACATATTCAATATTATAATTCTGCATTAAACTAATAGGTAACATCTGAAACAGCATAATCCTCCCTAATAGCGAACACCTCCCAATAATGGACAAAACTCCCGGTTCCATTATTAGGAGGTTTTACTGTATTCGCATCAAAGCGATCACTCGGAAAGTGTCTGCTGTGTTGTGAAAATTTCGGTATCTGCCCGATTCGGAAAATTCCAAAACTCAGAACTCTGTTTGTCCCGTTTGCTGCCCAATTTCAAGCCATGTGCTGCACATACTCTTAGTTGTGAAGTAAAAAATAGAGAAAATAGAATTCCCTCTTAAGAAAACTTAAAAAAAAAAAAAAAAACCATCGGCTTTAGATATTTTTGAGGCCGATGGGCCGATGTTTTTTTCATGTTAGCATCAGCGTCCGATGGAAAAAAAATTCAACCATCGGCGCCGATGTATCGGTTGAGCCCTATTGACTAATGCATTATATGGAAGAGGAGGAGGGAGTTACTAATAAAAATAAAAGATTAAAAAGTTACAGATCTGAAGCACGTTATTTTTTTAATAATTAATTTTTTATTTTTATGTTATTGTGTGTAATTTTTTGATTAAAGAGTTTAAATGAAAGTCAAAAGCGTTTCTGCAATGAAGAGTTTAAAGTAATATGATTAAGAACTTCTTCCTGTCCCTTGTACATTATTTAATTTATATCCTTCCACTTTTGATTCATTTGAGTACTCTGGAGCTATTTTCAACAGTTGTTTAGGTCCACATATTTATTTATTCTTTTGTAGGAGAGGTTTTGGGACATCAAGGATCAGGGCTGTTAAATGTTAGTCAAGTCAAAAAATGCCGGCCAATATATTTTGGTTTTAACCCGATAAAAATGTGGGCTTTTATTTGAATGTGTCCCCCTTTTTTATTATAATTTTTTTTTTGGAATTTTTATTTTTACTTGATCAGAATTAAAATAATATTTATAACATTGATGCATTAATTTCTGTATTAACAAACTCCAGAAAACTGCTGAAAATCAGGTGGTTGTTAAATAATGTTGAACAGTTGAGAAATAGGAAGCTTTCTCTTTCCTACACATAGACAAGTCTGAATCTGGGCATGTAGGTCCACTTTTCAACTTTTTACCTTACTAATAAATTAAGTGAGCTGTTTTTTACCTTCTGTTTCAGAAAATATTTCACATTATCCTAGTTTTTTTTCTGGAAAGGTTCAATTCATTGACTTTTTTTATATTAATTTTTAACTAAACTTTGAAATAGGCCAACGAGGACCTGGGAGATGTTGTTTTAAAAACTACCTCTTTCACAGTTTTACTGACAAATATTGTCTAATATAATTACAATACAAATGTTTGATCTCTTGTATTTAGCATGAAAAATCATAAAATTAGTGATCAAAGTAACATATTAGAATTTTAAATTGACCATCTTATACTTTTACGCAATTTTGTCAAAATCTGTTTGATTTTCTCAACAATCAGCATAACTCGCGTTTTGATCAACTTCATTATTGCTATTACTAGACTTAGGGCCGTCATTTCAAGTTTTTCCAGGGGGGGGGGGCAAAGGGTCCAAACACAATTTTTTTTCATCGGAAAACATCAAAAACCACGCCCACTTATATGTAAATACACTGCTCGACATTTAAAATGCAACACCAAGAAGGAGTGGTCAGAAATTCATGCAAATTTTACCGTAGACGCACGTCACTGAGTTATGCAAATGATATGAAATGCGCAGCTCTCCCACGCACGTGAAGTAAGATATAAGAGAATGAAGTTGAAAAGTGGGCTATGTTCATGTTGGTTTTTCTGCCAGACTAATTATCGGAGAAATTTGGTTTTTGTCTCGAAGGATACGTGTGATAAGAGGAAATGCCACGCCGTCCTCAACGAAGACACTTCCAGCATATAGACGACTTTACAAGGGGTATGGTGATCGGACTGAGAAGGGGAGGTTGGTCCATGCGTCAAATTGCAGCTGATACCCACATGGATGCAAGCACTGTGCATCGGCTATGTCGGAGATGGTTGGAAAGAGGAAATGTAGCCACATTGAGGGGTGCAGGTGCAGCCAGAGTGACGTCAGACAGCTTGGATCGACGGATTCCCCGACAAGCTGTGGCGGACCCGCAAGTCACTTGTACGTCGATTCTGCAGCACGTGCAAGGTACCCTGGATGTTCCTGTGTCGACCAGAACCATTTCCCGTCGACTGGTTGCACGTGGCATGCAATCACGGCGCCCGCTAAGAAGACTGCCATTGACCTCACAGCACAGACTCCAACGTTTGGAATGGTGCCGGACCAGAGCGACGTGGATGGCAGAATGGCAAACCGTAGTGTTCTCAGATGAATCCCGCTTCTGTTTGTCCAGCGATAGTCATCGCATACGTGTGTGGCGTCGACGTGGAGAAAGATCGAATCCGGAAGTAACTGTGGAACGCCCCACAGCGCGACAACATGGCATAATGGTTTGGGGCGCTATTGCATACAATTCCATATCACCTCTAGTTCGTATTCGGGGCACTATGACGGCCCAAGGATATGTAGATAATGTACTGCGGCCGGTGGCCTTAATGCCAAAATCCCATTGTGTAACTTTATTTTGCAAAAAAAAAAGCTTTCGAGGGACTGCCCCCCTCTTTCAACATTATTTTGACCCCCACTTTTTTGGTGCACCAGTCGCCTATGGCAGAAGCTTTAGATAAAAAGTTTTCTAATACAGAGATAAATAAAATGGAATAGTTGGTATTGACTCTTAATCTTTGAAGAATAAAGATTAAAAGTTTACTGTAACACAGAAAATACTAATGCATTTTCTAACAATTGTTAAGATATTATGGCATGATACAAGTTCATTCCAAGTGGACTTTTAAGTTGATCAGTGAAACCTCTACATTGCTACCCAGTCCAAAAGTAAGTGACAAAAAAGTTTTCAGTCGTCCATCGCTACTTCAACGTTTGTGACTTCATTACATCACGGTTTTTTCTGTTTTTTTTTTTTTTAAATCCAAAAATAGTCACAAGCTTTTTGTTATGCATTCCTATTAAACTTTTTTCTGTAAGAGAATCACAAAATATGGTTTTTAGTAAGGCAAACACTTCTGTAGTTGTACTAGTTGAGGGGAGGTGCATAAAATCGTCAAAGAAAGTGTAGGGAATCACTACCCAAATCCAACCATCAAACGCTATCTATCACATAATTATTACTAGGGAATAAATACATTGGTAAATAGTGTTCAACTGTGTTCTTGCTTTTAAGACTTTATGTACTACCTTTAATCCGTTACCGCTCAGTGATCTATTTATATATCACCTCTTTTCAGACCCTCACTGAAAACAATGGCTTTTTATCATTTCTTATTATTTTTGGCTAGTTTCCTTATACATGTGGCTACACCCCCAAAAAACTTTTGAACCTTTCTTTCCCCGATCAGTCCAGCAGGTAAGGTATAAAGTTTGTCATGTTGCAGATTCATAGTGCAGTTTTCAATTCTGTTTACAACGGAATTGTTTTGTTAATTATATTATACTTTTCTTTAGCTGGTTTTAATTTTACAGAAACTTTATTCTTAATTTACAAAATTGATATTTTCAAAGATAAGATTAGAGGAAAGTTACAGTATATACTCGCGTAAACGTCGATCCCCCTACTTTTTGGAGGAAGATAGGGAAAAATCGATTACCTGTGTCTAAGTCGTGACTGCGCTTTCTGAAATGATCAGGAACGTTTTGCCGCCTTTTTTTTAAATATAAACCTTATTGAAAATAAATGAAATGCACTGAATGTTCTTGTGTTAAAAACAGCACAATTGCTATTCTTTTTCACAAAAAGGTTCATTTTTGCGATCACGATTTTTGTAAATCGGGACCGATCTGTGAACTTTTTATCGTGGTTTTTTAATATAAACGTTTTGAAAAGAAGGAAAATGAAATGCAGTGAGCATTCTTGTGTCGAAAATAGCACGATTGTTATTCTTTTTCACAAAAAGGGTCCATTTTTGCGATCGCAATTTTTGTAAAATGTTCGATTTTACGATCGCGGTTTTTGTAAGGGTTCGATTTTGCGTTAAAATTTTTGCTATCTGTTGCTTTTATTTTGCTTTATTATTAATAAAACTTTACGATGTAGCTGCATTACATTCTGTTTCAAAAAGATAAACACCGTCAATCGGAAAATTCGCGAATACGGCGATTCCGGTATTTTTCGCGCCGTCGGTCGTTTATTGTAATTATTTATTCTTTATTTCACAATCAAAACATGCAAAAATACAGTAGTAGTATTTACTTCTTTAGCGTCTGTTTAAAATAGTTAGACTGAGTCAGAAAAATCTTCTCGTTTTTGAGTGTTTTTTTTTCCCATGAGTTGTTCGGGAAATATTTTCGGAAATTCTGCCCCACGTATAAGTCAATTTCGTAACCTTCACTTCATTTTCTGGACTAAATTTCTCGACTTATACATGAGTATATATGGTATTTACTTTTTACTACCAGAAATACCCAGCTATCTATTTATAGATAATCTATTATTTCAACTACAAAAGACTAAGTGAATAAAACTTCATCTTTACTCTATTTATGAAATATAAAATGTAATTAAAAAATATTTTTCAAAAATGTTCATTTTAAAATAATTTGGGCGCCAACGGGTGAGTAAGGATAAATGTAAATGTAGAGGAAGTGAAACAAACAAAACATTTTTCTTTTTGAAATCAGATAATATCTTCTGATCCCGCAACGGGGAGCCTGAAATTTTGAAAAAAAATGGATCATTTTAATGCTGTTAGACGGAAAAGTCACAATTGGTGAAGCATTCCAAAATTAAAAAAGGTATATTGAATCGAATACCTTCTGATCCAGTAAGAAGTCTGAAAAACAAAAAATTGGAGAATTTCAACTTTTCTTTGGGATTAAAAAAAAAAAAAAATCTTTTTTTCCCTGTTATCATAGCGTAAAGCCTTTGAAAAAGCACTATATTATTCATAAACATTAATTTATTTCTTGATTTTTAAACTATCTTCTAACATGCGAAACTACCATTCTTTAGAACAATGAACCATTTTCAAATCATTTACCAAAATGTCTACAATCCAGTATTATTATTAGCCATTTAATTCAAAACTTTTATTCTTTATGAAAATTAGAGGTTATCTAAAAGCACTATGCTTAGGAGAAAAGTAAGGACACATGGAAAATGTGTCGTAACATTGTCGACATGTGTATATTTATTCAAAATAGGATAATTATTTTTTTAGAAAACTAAATATCAACTGTAATGATTATTTTTTTATGTTTCATTCTTTGAATTATTTTATTATAATTTTTTTTTTTACTCACTACACTTTTGCACTTCATGCTGTACTTATTATTAGCAGAAAATAATACTGATGAACATGGTTTCTGTTCCTCATTGAGTAAGTGGTGATTTTTATATTTTAGGGGGTGCTGAAAAAGAATATGGCAATAAAAATATTCCATCACCCACAGATTTCGGAGAAATCAAAAACCTTTAAAATGGCATTGATGCAACACACGCACAGGATTTTTGTCATTTACCACTTTATATATACAATTACAAAGCTTAAAACTAATATAAAACACAAAAAATATATATTGTTTGAAAAGTTGAAGAAGAATGAAAAAGATTATTGATGAAAAATAAATGATACTCGTAAAAAAAATCCTAAATTTCATACTGTATATCGTTGTAAATGCTTTAACTAAGGATGCTCTCTTATAGGACCTATCACAAACTTTTCTACATTTTTACTCTTCCAACAGTAAGTGCAAAACATATTAGGAGTAAACCGTAATTGATACTGCGCTTCCATTGCAGAAGTTTCCCGGTAGAAGCGTTCCCCCATGGTTGTAGCTGAACTATCTTCCATACTTTCAGGGGAAAATTTAAGTGAGATCCAAAAATTGAATTTTTAATGACATTGAACTTTATATTGTACCTTTTTATCTTGTGTTTGGTAAATTTTTCATAGTTAGGACTTCTTTATCCACTACTTTAACGAAATTCTTTATCAATCTCAATTCAACTTTATTTGAAAAGGTAAGATAACATATTTTTTTAGTTATAAGAGGAACGTTTGGATATTTTTCACCAGCAATATAGTGTTGATCTCTAGCCATTTTTTTGTGATATAATGTTAATGTTTTGACCTGCTGTCTCACTCGCACAGAAAACAGCACTACTAGTTTGTATAACCAAGTTGCAGACCAATGAGAATGGCAATAACATTAAAATTTGCACATATGCTCTAATTATAATATGAACAATCAATTTCGTGAAGTAATTTATTTATACTTTCGTAATATTCTTTCATTATGCAAGAATAAGCTGTTGGAACCGATGGCATGGCATTTCTATTGTTGAGTAACTGCCTTTCAACTAGTTTTCGAACCATCGATGAAAAATCACCATTCTTCTTACTTATATGAATAATTTAAAGCAAATGTCAAAGTAAACTCAGTTTCTACTCCCTTTTTATACACTTTATATAGCTGTAATAAGTAAAACACATGTGTTTACAGATCAAATGCGTCTAAAAGAAAAATGCAATAAACTTATAACTTCTATGAGATAGCCTATATAGTCCAAAACATATAAATGGAATTTCTTAAAATTGGAGTTTGATGGAAAATTTTTGCTAGCATATTCTTTTTCAGCACCTTGCAATCCTCCAGAAACACCCAAATAACATTGAGGAACAGTAATTTCGTTAAAATTTGTTTTTCAGTGTAATTAATTTCCTGTTTTAAATTTATTCATCTTTGTTTCTTGTTCAAGGCGTACTTTAAAAGTAATTTTATTTAAAACATATTCTATTGCGAAGGTTGATAGGCATAATTTGGCTGATTCTGAATAAAATGAGATACTCACATTTTCCCATTTCAAATTTCCATCCATTAAAGTCGTGAAATTTAATTATTCCAAATAGTGTCATAAATATCAGCCGTGAAATTTATCTTTTAATATTCCATTCAATTTTACACACTGTATGAACAATTTGTTTTGTTTTTACTCTGTACACTTTCATACTACATGCTATAGTACGGATTTCAAAAAATTACATTTATTTACTGTTAATAAACTGATTTGTCACAGTTTGTTGATGAAAGGATACTTTAAAAAAATTAATTATTAATTATTTTTTCCGCCGATTAATTGGCAAAATTTTACCAATTACTAATGATCGGCAAAGCTGCAGATTATGGCTGATTAATCGGTGCATCCCTACTATCCATTATTTTTCATTAGGCTTAGCATTGAATAGAACCATCCTTTTTTATTGTTCAAGTTCTGGTAGTTTTTATATATTTATTAAAGAAAATTAAAAAAAAAGGTAAGCATCTGTTTTTTTTTGGGGGGGGGGGGGGGGGGGAGGAACTTGCATATTTTTTTGGCATGCATATTTTAAATTGCTAAAAAAAAGTTGTCCTGCCTTTTGATGCTAAATTTGGTGAAAATTTTTTGAGTGGGGGATCACATGTGTGATAATTTCTTTTTGGGACTTTTAAGTGCAAGAATGTACTGAAAGTTTTTTAGAATTTGATGATCACACTCCTGTAATGAAACTTATAACAACTTACCTATTATTAGCAGATATATATCCGATAGACCTTCATAACTACAAATGGATTTATTTGAGTTAAGGGAAGATTTATCCTAAAAACACATTTTGGTACTAAAGAGGATCCAATAGAGATGATCTGGAAATAGGCTGTGGAATATTTTTTCCTATGACCTCATAAGAGCATGTATGCTGTTTATTCTATTGCTTTGGAAGCATTTACTGCTGCGTTTCAACACTCTGTTTTAGGATAAAAAAAATATTACTGGTTGAAAAATTCAAGCTATAGAAACTCATTTAGAAGATGAATTAAATGGCTTTTGTTCAAACATTCTATTACTTTCAAGCAAGAAACACTGCTTAAATATTTCATAAAATTTTAAAATTCTTTTAAGTATTATTGCTGTACATTTTTTGTTTCAAATTTTTAATGAATTTTTAAAAGTATTTCTAGCAAATTATTTTAATTTGATCTGGTATTTATATACATATATTAATAACAGTCAAGATTAATGTTGTAGCAAGTTGGTAACACATTTATCTACATATTTGTAATTTTATATGTTAAGTGAAATGTGAGTTTCACTTAAATTTTAAAAAATGTTCTGAATAATAAAATAAGCTGATAAAGATAAATGAAAACATTAATCCATACATAAAAGCATAATTTAAAGGTTTTTCAACTTATGCGGCCTCTATTATTACTGCTTAGTTTTAATGTACTGTATACATGCATGCAAGTGATCCACAATGTGGGTATTTTGTGTGAATGGAGCTCTATAGAAAATAAATACCCACGTCCTTTTTGAATATTTACCAGGGTATATATACCCTTAAAATTAAATACCTGGGTATTTTAAATCACTCACTAGTCAGTTAGTCACTATGAAAGCTATCTTGTGGTGCTGTCAACTGTATTTTTCTCTGAAAAATAATAAATTTAAATTTTTGCGGCAGGTTGATATTGTTCGTACTACAATAAAGAAAGAGTTAGAGCTTCCAATTGTGGACATAGCAAATCCTGAAGCTGTAGTGGATGGTGGAGATATATTATTTACAGGTTTGTAAACATATTTTCAATACCCATAATAAATTCCCAATTATCCACGAGTATATTTTCCATTGTACAGATTATCCCTGATTGTCTTGTAGGTTAAAAAAAAAAGCTAGTTAAAGACAACTGAACAAGACTTTTAGGTTGACAGACTGCTACCGTATTTGGAAGAGCTCTCACTCTCAATCCGGGGCATGGGGAAATCCTGCCATGTTAAATGGCAACCCTAAATAATAGTGTAGACTGGAGCTATTAATACAAAAAATTGTTCGGTTCGCCTTTTCGAATTTTTAATAGTTACAACAAAAGTCTTCAGCTAATCAGCTTGCAAGTCAGATATTAAAAAAAGTACATTTGATGATGATAATTTTTAAATATAAAAAATAAGTGCATGGTAAATTGTGCGTAGCTAGAAAAGTTTCTGTTAGCCAAGCTTTGTTTTTCACTTTTATAAAAGAAATCATATGGATTAAGAACAAGAAAGGTCATATTTAGTAGAGAAAAAAAGAGATTGCATTGCAAAAATGGACATTATTTGTATGTATTTGATAACACTGAACAAAGATTTGGCATTCAGTGTTACTGTACAAAATCTTGGTGCTGTGAGTGATCAACTTTCATACCTATCGAAGCAAGTTTTTGGGGTGGTTTTGCAAAAACAATTCACTACCAGGAATTCCATCACAATCACAATTTAGTTAAAGAATAAAATAAATGAAAAATGGGAAAATTTTCATAGGGGGAGTTCTGGTAAGTGCGTACCCTTTTTTTCAAAGTTCATGTTCTCAAGGATGCTGCTCCATTGAAAAATCTTGTACACTCACAATTTTTTTCTAGTTTTCTTTCCAGATCCTTTACTAAGATGTTCAAGCATATAATGTGTCAAATAAATCATAAGCATAGGTTTTGTGACCTAGTTTATGACACCTATTCTAAGGTACGCACTTTCCCTACCTAGCGGGGTAAGTGCGTCCACCTTAAACTATGTGAATATGAGCAAGAAAAAACTTCTGGCACATATTAAATATGTTAGGTAGTTGCCTTGGGATAATTCCTAATACTAGAGATCAGCACTTGCTTGCATGGATGAAACGCAATCAGTGATATCCCACGTGTCTTACGAACAACTGGGATTTGAAGTTTGAGAGAGTTGTGCCTGTGATTCTTCTTTTGTCCTTTTACACTGCTCGACATTGAAAATGCAACACCAAGAAGGAGTGGTCAGAAATTCATGCAAATTTTACCGTAGACGCACGTCACTGAGTTATGCAAATGATATGAAATGCGCAGCTCTCCGACGCACGTGAAGTAAGATATAAGAGAATGAAGTTGAAAAGTGGGCTATGTTCATGTTGGTTTTTCTGCCAGACTAATTATCGGAGAAATTTGGTTTTTGTCTCGAAGGATACGTGTGATAGGAGGAAATGCCACGCCGTCCTCAACGAAGACACTTCCAGCATATAGACGACGATAGAGGGGTGCAGGTGCAGCCAGAGTGACGTCAGACCGCTTGGATCGACGGATTCACCGACAAGCTGTGGCGGACCCGCAAGTCACTTGTACGTCGATTCTGCAGCACATGCAAGGTACCCTGGATGTTCCTGTGTCGACCAGAACCATTTCCCGTCGACTGGTTGCACGTGGCCTGCAATCACGGCGCCCGCTAAGAAGACTGCCATTGACCTCACAGCACAGACTCCAACGTTTGGAATGGTGCTGGACCAGAGCGACGTGGATGGCAGAATGGCAAACCGTAGTGTTCTCAGATGAATCCCACTTCTGTTTGTCCAGCGATAGTCATCGCATACGTGTGTGGCGTCGACGTGGAGAAAGATCGAATCCGGCAGTAATTGTGGAACGCCCCACAGTGCGACAACGTGGCATAATGGTTTGGGGCGCTATTGCATGCAATTCCGTATCACCTCTAGTTCATATTTGGGGCACTATGACGGCCCAACGATATGTAGATAATGTACTGCGGCCGGTGGCAATCCCCTACCTTCAGGGTCTGCCAAATGCAATTTTTCAACAGGATAACGCCCGGTCTCACAGTGCTCGAATCAGCTGACATGCTCTACGAGGTGTACAGATGCTTTCCTGGCCACCATACTCTCCTGACTTGTCACCAATCGAACATGTGTGGGACGTGATTGGACGCCGTTTGCAGAACCTGTCACTGCCTCGTTCAGAGGACGAACTGTAGCAAATGGTTGAAAGGGAATGGAGTGCCATCCCTCAGGACACCATCCGCAGGCTTATTGACTCCATGCCTAGACATGTTTTTTCGTGCATCGCTGTCCGCGGTGGTCCTACTTCTTACTGAGCCGACGCCGTCCTCGCTCTAAATTTTGCTTGTTTATTTTGAAATAAATATCACTTATTGTTCCATGCTGTCTCTGTCTTCTTACCAAATTTCATCAATTTCTGACCACTCCTTCTTGGTGTTGCATTTTCAATGTCGAGCAGTGTAATAAGACCAAGTGAGCAAATGTAAGTTGTTTTTATTTAGTAATAATCACTTATAGTCTACATAGTTTATTTTGGTTTAATACATTAATCAGTCTACGTTTAAGCCAGGGTTCACACTTACCCTTTCTTAAATGTAAAATGAGATATGTGCGTTCAATAGCGTTGTTGTAAGTGCATACCCCTGTGATTTTCTTTAATTCTATTTGTATAGTAGAACGTTAGGTGACCTGAGTGAACAATTTTTTTTTTTTTTTTTGAGTAAATACGGTTTTAATATTTTTCTTATTAGAATCAGCAGAAGTAAGAAAAAACACAAAATAAAGAGCAAAAAAAAAAAAAAATTAATTGATCATGATATGATACTTGTACTTTTTTTTCTTGTACATTGAAATAGTTTTTTACAAGGTGTTCTTAATTTTCTTAAATATAATTTATTCATTATTTCACCTTCGTTTTTTGAATCAGTTGGTTCCTCATTAAGTGTTTCACTTAATTTTATTGCTTAATTTGTGATTTTGGTTTAAATTAAGTATAGTTTATGATCGCTATTTTCAACGAAAAATGTACTAACTGGTACTTAAAAGCCAATATATTTCAGAGATAATGAATAAAATTGAAATCTTTTGCCGCATTCAATGTAAATATAAATACTTGATGGAAATGACGTCGGATTTATAATCGGCTTATAAAAGTGTTATAAGCAAAATTAAAGGTGAATTAGGAGAGTCGGATTTTCCACGTAATGGTACACACTTGCCTCATCATAATGGTACGCACTTGCTCCGCATAATAGTATGCATATGCCTCATGATAGTGGTACGCACTTGCCCCATCAAAATGGTACGCACTTACCCCCACCTCACTTTAAAGAAAGGGAAAGTGCGCACCGTCATATAAACAAATTTTACTTAGAGTATTTGATCAAAATACCCCATGTATGTTATTAGTAGCTATTACTCAAAAGAAACAACTTGCATTTCTTGACTTCAATTGCTTGGTATGACTACAAGAGAAACTGAAACAAAACCTTCTCAATCTTTACTTTAGAGTTTTTTTGAAGACAGTTAAGTTGTCTCTGATTGTGTTTCGCCTATTGAATCCAGGCCTGAATTCTACCAATTGAAATTGTCATTAGACAGTTATCTAACATAGTCAATGTGTTGCAGAAGCCATTTCAGAACAGTGTTCATATAATTCCCAGTGGACGCACTTACCCCATGGACGCACTTACCAGAACTCAACTTAATTGAAATCTGAAAGAAGCATTTTCAAGCATGCTATCTTCAATGTCATTTTAAAAATTGGAGCTTCATGGAGTCTCCTCTACAAGTTTATTGAAACTAGTTTTGAAAACTCATTTTAAGCTATATGTTAGAACAAGAAATAAGGGGAGAGAGTGCTCTCGCCCTCAGCAATGTTTTGAAGTGAAGGCCTAAAAATGTATTTTTAAGCTCTGCTTATTCACTTTAATGGAAGGGAAACAAATTGAGGCCTCTAAGATATTAAGGCTTTAAAATGTAATTCTGAAGCCTTTAATACCTTCTACGATAATTTTCTGAAATGAAATATCTAAAAATATAATTTTAGATTCTATTTAATCTTATCAAGGGGGTCATGACCCCCTGTTATATCCATGTTTTGACACCATTCTTGAATTTTGCCTCTCCCAGAAGTTGCCTCACGTGGTGCAGGTCCCATCTCCTATACTGAATAGACTTAAGATTTGGAATTAGATTGTGAAATAGGAAATCGGAATCGAACGAAGAGGATATGGAATAGACCTGAACTGATTTATTTCTATCTTCAAGGCCATAATTTTGCTGCCATGAACAGTTTAAAGTATTTCTAGATGACCTTGAATTTCACTTAGAGTTAATAATTTGAAGTGTCAAAAACTGCTATTTATTATTCGTTCAATTTTAAAGATTTTTTTAAAGATATTGAATTTAGTAAAAGTTTCTATCAAATAAATTTTATGACTTGATGTTGTGTTGTTTTATGTGACATAGGTAAAGAATTTTTTGTTGGCCTATCAAAACATACAAATGATGCTGGTGCTCGAGCAGTAGCTGATGCTTTTCCGGAGTATCCTGTTACTCCTGTTAAGGTACCTGGAAAATATCATCTGAAATCCCTATTGTCTATGGCTGGGAAAGACATAATCTGTGTATCTGCAAGTGATGCAGCTCAGAGTGTTTTAAAGGTATGCTTTACTGTATTTCTAGACATTGTTGATGATTCAGTGTTCTCTTTAGACACTGAATTTTATAAAGGCATTGCATTTTTTTCAGAATTTCTTCAAATACCTATCAGGCATTACTATGTATTTACTACTTTGTACCTGTAGTTTTTATTAATGCATTGATTAATATTCAAGGTTTAAATAGAAGAAAACAGTTCTATGCATAAAAATAGATTGCTTTATGTGTAGCTGTCAAATCTGAGTGGGACAAAATAATTTCAATTTAACTTCATGTTCACTTTTTTGTATTCTTATAGTCTTTTAAAATTTTTCATTCGATGTCTTTTCCTCCATAACTTGATCCAATTCTTTTTGTGTTTTGTTTTTCATTAAAGGTTTAAAAAGTTTAAATTTTTAAAGGGGGTTATGGCCACCCTAAATGCAAAAATTACTGGAACTGGTTGGCATTTCATTGACCTATGGCAACAGCACTCTTTTCCCCCCTGTTTTTCAAAAAGGAACTTCTTTCTCCCTTTTGGTTTTAGTTCTTGTTTTTTCTCTTGCCTTCTCAATTGCACAATTTATTTTTGACTGTCCTCAATGTTGTCTTCTCTCTCACTTCAATTCAAGTCATATACTAGGATTCTTTTCTTGTATTTCAAGGTCAACTGCAATAACTATTAAATTAAGAATGCTTTTAGATAAATGATTGACAACTAAAAAATGTACAAAGACACTATTTAAATTTTGGAAGTCTTGCTTAATTTATTGTTTAACATCATTAATTTTAAAAAAGTTATTTTAAAGGAAAATTTTATTGAATATTTCAAGTGCTTTAACTGCATTTATTTTTGTTTTAAAGATTTTTTTTGTGCAGCATTATATTCACTACTGAATCGTTCTTTATAAATATCTGGTTCAGGAAAATGAATCAATTAAAAAAAGTGGCTTTACTTTAAACACTTAAACACAGTGGAGGACCGATTTTACGTCATCCACTTCATACGTTATTCGGCTTCCAACATCATTTTCTGCTAGTCCTTGAAAATGGCTATACTGTTAGTGGTAAAAAGTTCTAGTTTTTAAGTTTTACTGTTGAGTTGGTGATCTCTGTTTCATTTCTCTTCCCTTCCTCCCCCAGAAAAAAGCCTGAGGAGAAACCTTCTAAATTTTAAGTTCTTGAAAAATGTTTTTGTCATGTGCTAAATACTAATTTGGCACAAACTAACATTAAGCACATAATTGTAAAAACAATTTAATAAATTGAATGAAGCACTGAATTTTTAAAAATGAAATAGTGCATCAGTGTCCATTCACTAGTTGGTCTAACCTGCTATACAAGAAAATAAACAATCATTTACAAATGAAAAAGATTAGATTAAAAACCGCTAATTTTTGTGCAATTTAGATGACAATTTTAATGCAAAGTCTGATTGAAGTATCTGAATCTAATTCAGGTTATTGCTTAAGTAACTACCTGAGATTTATAAGTAATTGCAGGAGTGAGTGTGCTCAGGAATTTTTGCTTTATATAGTTTCTGATTTAGTTCATTTTTCAATTATTTTCCAATGAATTAAAAGATAACAGATGTTCTGCAATGTAGGTGTTAAAAATATTATGCACCATAGTTTCTTTTAAAATACAAATACAAACGCGACGACCAGCAACAAGCTCTGGGCCCAATAGGGCTGGTCCTAGTCAAATTATAGACCCCAATGAAGATCAATGGCTCTCTTAAAACTATCTACTCCCGTGCTCCTTACCGCCTGTTCCGGTAAACTATTCCAAGTTCCCACTACTCTGCTAAAATAGTAATTTTTCCGAATTTCCAGGTTGGCCTGAAATTTAAGCAGCTTATAACAAGGACCCCTTGTCCTGCTTTTTGTGCAAAAATTTAACCCTATAACATCTTTCATTTTGATAAATTTAAACAACTGAATCATGTTCCCAATGGTTCTCCTTTGCTCGAGACTATACATTTTAAGCACTCTAAGTCTGGAATCATAGTCTAAATTAGAAAATCCATTCACTAACCTTGTAGCCCTCCTTTGTACCCTTTCCAATAAATTAATATCTTTCTTAAGATAAGGAGACAAAACTGAACAGCGTACTCTAAATGAGGTCTTACCAAACTCCTATATAAAGGCAGAAAAACCTTCTTAGATTTGTTTGAAATAGATCTATTTATAAACCCAAGCATCCTATTGGCTTTGTTAGTAGCTATGCTGCACTGTTGACTAAACTTGAAGTCTTGATTTATTAAGACACCTAGATCCATAACATTCTCTGCCTTACTAATGACTGAACCCTGTAAATAATAGCTTGTATGCTTATTTCCATGACCTAAATGCAGCAAATGAACAAAAACTCATGTGTTTGGTTATTACCAGAAAGATAATTGAAACATATGGAGTTTAGTGGCAATGTTTGTTAATTTTTTTTTCAAATGTTTTAGGATTTTTTTATATTTTTAATTTGCAATTTAAGTGATTTTGAAATATTATCACAGTTTTCCCTGTCATTGTCAACATCTTTCATTTTTGTTTCATTTGTCAAATTTCTTCAATTTAAAACCTAACTCAGCATTCTTTATTTTCTACTTGGTTTTAATTGTTCTAATTTTCTAAAATTAACTAACACATTATCACCAAAAAATGATTGCTAATCCGGATTTTTAAGTTTTTCTTTCCTATCAATACACATACATATTACTCGAATGCTGGTAGTGTGTGAATATACAGGGATGAAAATCTTCCGCGGATCTGCGATTTTCTGCTCTTTTTTATGTTTTCTTTCTTTCTGGGATCTAAAAGTTAATGTTGCATCATTTTTAGAAAAAAATATATGTTTTCATTTATTGTTAAAATAAAGCATAAAATAAGTTGATTTAAAGTAGTAGAGGTTGAAATTACTTCCAACTTCCAAAATAATGGAAACATTTTTAGGATGCAGCAGGATTGAAACCTCAAGGATGAAATGCAATTATTGGCGAACTATGTACTCTACTTTGGCATGCTGCCAAAAACATAAGTTTCCATTGTTACAGTGTAGAAATTAAGAAAATTCAGCTTAAAATATTCGAGATCTTTGTTAAAAAAATCGTAAAAAATATTTTGATCTTTAAAATGCATCAAAATAACTGAAGACCATGCAATATTAGAGAATTCATTTCTTGATATACAAGTGTATAATTCATCTAAATTTACATCCCTCCCCCACCCATTTTTTTTTTTTTTTGTTTCTGCCTTTGTATGTCTTAAAAAGATAGAAATAGGAAATGAGCAAAAAAAGAGGTTTTGAAAACAAATATAATCCTTCAGTCTTCCGTTTTTATGTTCGATTTCACGGTACAAATTAAGAGAATCTCGCATGACTAATTTTGCATGATTTTTTTTAAAAATCAATCCAAATGTTGAGCTGCACAATTTTTCCTCTTTTTTGACTTTGAGCTATTTTCATCCCTAAATATAAGATCACGGGAGAATAAATATCAAGTAAAATTGGATATTCACTTGGGACTCTGGGTATTTATTAGGGTGGGGCGAAAAATAAAAAAGTTTTCCAGATCAACTTCTAATAGTTGCCAAAAGTTGTCTTTAGTGATAGTTAGCAAATGTGCAAAATTTGAGAAGAATCGGTTAATATCTTCAGGAGGCTCAGCAATCGTAAAGTTTTATTATAGCTTTTTTACAGATTTTATGGTTAAAATATGAAAAACAATGCCGTAGCTAACTTCATTACATTTTTTTTACTCATAAGATATATTCAAGCATTAAAAGCACCTGAAATAACTCACAAAAATTATTTTATATTATATATTTATATTTCAAGCATCTTAAAAAGAAACAAAAGCATGAAAAATATTGAATTTTAGGACAATGTTAGTTAAAAACTGAGGAGTTTTTACAAAATGTGACTTTCAAATTATGAAAATGCAAAAACATCATTGAAATGAAATATGTTTAAAAAAATGTACTATCTTTCGAGCCTGTAAACGTGCACGTATGAAACTATCTCTGGCTTCTATTCCATTTATGGTCAGTGATACATCGGTCAAGAACTTTATGCTGGGTTTCACGGATTGAGGAAGACAAGTAAATGACCACATGTTTCAAAGAAAAAGGGAACATCTCTGGTTTTCACGAAGTGATGGCATCATTGTTATAGGTTCTGTTATAAGCACGTTTTTGCACTGCCAAATGTTCAAGTTTACATAGTCGGAAGAAGAAAAGTTAAGCTCAAAAATGACAAAGGTGCGAATATCATTATACACAGAATTTGTGTCCTTAACTCTTAAAATCTGAGAATCAACAAACTGCCTTTACATGTGACTTCGATTATCATTTAACATTGCCAGCAAAATATTTTCAGTATATGTAAAAAAATAACATAAAAGTTCTGAATGACTGGATCGATGACATGTAACAGGTCGTCTGGTAAATAATTTGACTGATGAGAACTTCCCACACGTTTCGTGCACAATCTTGCACAATAAGTTGCACTTAATTAGAAAGCAGCCAAGTGCATAACCTTCAACAATGACAGAAACAAGCATTTTTTGGTTTTCTGTCATATTTTCTGTGCCAATGTACAAATGCAAATTTTACTGGCTGTCATGAGCCATCTATAATGACTCTAGGAACCAGATACTGTTTCATCAAGATGTATGGAGCATTTGCAGCTAATAAAGCGTCATATATTTATGAATATTTCTAGTAAATATTTTTGGTCAGTACATAGGTCATCTAGGTCGATAGTTGGTCTGTTTTGTGCATTGCACTCAACTGCCTCATATTTCACTATAGTTAGGGATTCACAGCCTGTCAACATTTTGCCTATAGGACCGCTGAGCCCTCCGGACCAGTTGTTTGTTCATCTAAGTATTCTACAAAATGTCGAAAAAGCAATTCATTGCCTTGAAGCTGGCATATTAATAGGGATGGACCTGATATCCGGTAACTATCCGGTATCCGGCCTATCCGGCTGATATTTTAAGTATCCGGTCCTTCCGAATATTCGATCCGGCTGACCGCCCCGGATACGGATATCCGGAAGATTTTTGCAGGATATCCGGCGAAGTATCCGGTATTGATGTGGGAGGTATCCGGAATTGATGTGAGGGTTATCCGGTATGATGTGAGGATCTAATTGAATATTTTCTTTTTTACAAAAATCTCAGTTAAAAATTTCATTGTTTGATAAACCTTTTAGATGATGTAATTACATTTCATCTTTCCTTTTAACCAATTTTTGCTGCTAAAAAAATATGTCATTCCTCCGACTTTGTACTGGACATGGAAGCATTCTGCATGTTTGATTTTTCACAATTTCCAGATAAAGTACGATTATCTTCAGCTTTTCAAAAATATTTTAGTTGAAATATTTAGAAATAAAAAGCTACAAACCTTCAAGGATTAATGTGCGACAAAAGGTTAAAAAAAAATTACGATCATATCGTTAGTTCATAAAAATTAATCGCAGTAGCTTTTAATATAAATTTTCAAATTATTTTGTTTATTGAATTCTTTTATTTTTAGTTTTTGTACTTCTAACAAAAATTGCGATCTATTAACACCCAATGATGTTTCAATTAGATATTTTTTACTTTGCCACTATTGTTGCTTTATTATAATTGAAAATATCATATGATAAATAACCTATCTACCATTGGCGAAAGTGTTCTTCTAGATAATGTAAACATCTGTCTCCATAAATCGTTGCAACTTAGCCATGCTTTTTTTTTTTTTGAAAGAGAGTTTGAATGTGTGTAAAGAAATTTTGAATTGCACTTTGTTCCGTTCTTTCTTTTTGTAATCCTTTCCTTTCAGAAAAGATATTTCTCTGCTATTAGAATCTGTTCACGTCTGTCACGCCTCGCTCCGTAACTCCCCGAGAACATGTTGAGCATGACCCTCAATAACATTCAATTGAATCTCGATAACTCAAAGCTTTATAAACTCAAATATACCTTTATTTCAAAGTTTTCATTTGGTCCCAAATTCTTGAAAAGACGGTAGGAACTGCTTGTAACTCGAACTATCAATAACTCTAAGCTTTTAGCTGGTCCCTTGGGACTATGAGCTATTGAGACTCGACTGTGTTTAAGATGTTAATTTGCATCTTTAGAAAGTGTATTTTGTTTTTTGGAATTTAAGTAAAACTTTAAGTTAATTATTTAGATAGGGTTGGTTCGAGTAAGTGGGCCACCCCCCTTAAAACTGAAATGTGCATATAGTGTTTGTACTTTTTTGTACTGATCATGTTATATTTCATCACAATGATTGGTTTTGCATATATTTGGGTTTCATGGAACTTTTTTTGGATCATATAATTTATGTCAAAAAAAATTTCAAAATAAATTTTTTTGCGAGTTGGAGCAACATTTTTCGACGAAGTATTTCAATGTTAATTTTTATTATTTTTTCTATGTTCATAAAGATTTTTTGTTCAGTTTAACCTAAAGTACACATTGCAATAAGAATTTTTATGCAAATTATTATTAATAAGTGTTTAAGGGCAGAGGTCCCACTTACCCCTTGGTTTTTCTCAGTTAGGGTAAGTGGGCCCCCTCACTATGGTGTAAGTGGGCCCCCTCATAATAATGATAATTTCAAAATGAAAAGCAGTTCTGATAAAGCATTTTCTAAGATGAAATGAAAGATAATGATGCAGACCTAGAAGGAATTGATTCTTTAGCTACAAAAACTGCAAAAGCTGGTAACTATGTATTAGGGAAACTTACATAAAAGAAAAATTTTAAAGTATTATGAAGTTCTAACTTTAGAATATGATACAAATGAAAAAAATGCTGCTAAATTTGATAGAAAGAATAGAAATAGCTACACTTTTTATTGGTTTGATGTAAGTGATGTTAGAATTATAACTGAGGATGAAATAATGTCTATCCATCAACAAACCTCAAATAGGACGCTGCTATTAAGTGTTCCCATTTTTTTTTCAACCTATATATTTTTTCTTATTTGACCAAAATTGATCTTAATTAGGGATGGACCGGATAGTGATTTAGCCGGATACCGGATATCGTATGTCCGATTGCTCATCACAAGCCGGATACCGGATATCCGGAATTGTACCGCCGGATATCCTGTGGATATTACATCCATTACAATTCCGGCATTACAATTACATTGCATGTTCGCTTATTTTTATGTAATGCAGCTTCAAAACAATAAATTAAAGTTGTTTCTCGCATCATTTCTTTAAGAACATGTTAAATACATTCAAATTAATTTTTAAAGCCTCTATTTTATTGTACAGGAGTAGCGCTACATATGAAATGAAACACTAGCATATTGTGATTTCTTTTTAAATTATGTATTTTTATCAAAAGAGACAAAACTTTAAAAGATAGAATTAAATATTTCTGTATGTACTCAAAGTTTAAACTCTAATTATTCTTAGTTTAAATTTTAAAGCTTTTCTGTTCCAATATCATTTCAATAAGTTTCTACGTAAATGATACAGTTATTAAATATTTCACCAATATTATTTCCACGATAATTGATTTTTTAAATAAAAGAGAGAAAAAAGAAAGAAAAAACTAAGCTCAGATAATATATTTTTTTTTTTCAAATTAATACATATTTTATTAGAATTTTATAAATTTAAACTTCATTACAAAGTAACACATTTTCTTTTTCTAATTTTGCATTAATATAAAGCAAAATTTTGCTTTGAAATTCTTTTTTTTTTTAAATAACACGCATGTAATTTTTCTAACATACAAGTTAAAGAAGAAAATATTAAAACAGGACCAGTGTGTTAAAAAAAAAATAATAATAACAATAAACTTATACTCAAATAATCAATTAAAAATTTTATATAACTCTAAAAAACAAAGGTACATATTTCCTCAAGATTCAAATCAGTAGCATAAATATATTTTTAAGAGTTATGCTAAAGTTGTTCATTTTTAAAAAACAAATGAGTAAACTTATACTTAAATAATCAACTTGAAATTTTACTTTAGTTCCAAAAAATTAAGATACACATTCTTAAAAGTAGCAAATTATCATTTTAAATACCTTAAGAGTCATGCTAAACACATTCACTTTTTTAAAAACAAATTAATAAACTAATTCTTAAACAATCACCTCGAAATTCAACTTCATTTTGAAAAAATAAAGATACATTCTTGGATGCAAATGTTATTATTTATGGGTTATTCCAGCCAAAATGGTACAAATCATGTCTGAGATTGTCGAGTTAAGTTTGTCAAATGAAGTAATTTTCGCCAACTAATCGTTGTTTTAACAATTATTCTCTGTTTATTAGTGCATAATAAAGTGTAAATGGCTTGTATATGAGTCATTCATTAAGGGTTTTGAATAGTTTGACCACTTTGTGTAACAGAGGAGACAAATAGGTTTGAAAAATATATTTCTAATCGTAAAGAAAAATTTCTTTCAGAACAAGTATAAAATGGACTAAACATCCTAAAACTAATTCTGTCTGCAATTTCAAGAAAAAATATTTTTTGCACCACTAATATGACTGTAACAGAGTGGACGGACATCCCACAGTGCAAATTAACTATCATCAGCAAAGAATTTTAGGCTTATCTTAGTTGCTGACTATGTAATTCAATGTATCAAATAAATCACAGCAGATACATTACTTGTACTTCTTAAAAAAATATCACATTGAATGCAAGTGCTTATTTTATTTCTGAAAGGCTTGTAACAGAGTGGACAGTTTGAAACATAAAAAATCTAGGAACAAAGATAAATAAGTGTTTTTCCAAGATTTTTTTGTTTACAAGATAAAAATCAGCAGAAAGAGTGTCAGAAGCATTTTTTGTGCTGTGCATTGAAAATGATTTTGTTGTTGCATTTCAGCTTAATCTTAAATCACATTTTAAGTCCTAGCAATTTGAAGCTGGGGCAGATCATTTTTTTCCTTCTTTTGCCAAAGATTTTTTTTTTTTTTTTTGAGTCCTTTATAAATGGCTTATGCCTAAATAAGTAATACTTAGTTACACACAATTAGATGGAGAACAAATAAAAATAATACAATTAATTGGTATTAAATATTAAAATTAATTACCAAAATTCTGAAGTATCGGGACTGATTTGTACCATTTTCGCTGAAATGACCGATATGTTATTATTAAAACTTATTCTAAACATATTCGCTTTGATGTTCACTTGCTTTTACATATAAATTAGTGTTGAACAAACATAATAGAGTCGATTAAGATCAATTTTGGTCAAATAAGAAAAAATATATAGGTTGAAAAAGAATGGGAACACTTAATGGCAGCGTCCTATTTGAGGTTTGTTGATGGAGAGACATTATTTCATCCTCAGTTATAAATTCTAACATCACTTACATCAAACCAATAAAAAGTGTAGCTATTTCTATTCTTTCTATCAAATTTAGCATTTTTTTTTCATTTGTATCATATTCTAAAGTTAGAACTTCATAATACTTTAAAATTTTTCTTTTATGTAAGTTTCCCTAATACATAGTTACCAGCTTTTGCAGTTTTTGTAGCTAAAGAATCAATTCCTTCTAGGTCTGCATCATTATCTTTCATTTCATCTTAGAAAATGCTTTATCAGAACTGCTTTTCATTTTGAAATTATCATTATTATGAGGGGGCCCACTTACACCATAGTGAGGGGGCCCACTTACCCTAACTGAGAAAAACCAAGGGGTAAGTGGGACCTCTGCCCTTAAACACTTATTAATAATAATTTGCATAAAAATTCTTATTGCAATGTGTACTTTAGGTTAAACTGAACAAAAAATCTTTATGAACATAGAAAAAATAATAAAAATTAACATTGAAATACTTCGTCGAAAAATGTTGCTCCAACTCGCAAAAAAATTTATTTTGAATTTTTTTTTGACATAAATTATATGATCCAAAAAAAGTTCCATGAAACCCAAATATATGCAAAACCAATCATTGTGATGAAATATAACATGATCAGTACAAAAAAGTACAAAAACTATATGCACATTTCAGTTTTAAGGGGGGTGGCCCACTTACTCGAACCAACCCTATCTAAATAATTAACTTAAAGTTTTACTTAAATTCCAAAAAACAAAATACACTTTCTAAAAATGCAAATTAACATCCTAAACACAGTCGAGTCTCAATAGCTCATAGTCCCAAGGGACCAGCTAAAAGCTTAGAGTTATTGATAGTTCGAGTTACAAGCAGTTCCTACCGTCTTTTCAAGAATTTGGGACCAAATGAAAACTTTGAAATAAAGGTATATTTGAGTTTATAAAGCTTTGAGTTATCGAGATTCAATTGAATGTTATTGAGGGTCATGCTCAACATGTTCTCGGGAGTTACGGAGCGAGGCGTGACAGACGTGAACAGATTCTAATACCAGAGAAATATCTTTTCTGAAAGGAAAGGATTACAAAAAGAAAGAACGGAACAAAGTGCAAGATTCAAAATTTCTTTACACACATTCAAACTCTCTTTCAAAAAAATAAAAAAAAGGATGGCTAAGTTGCAACGATTTATGGAGACAGATGTTTACATTATCTAGAAGAACACTTTCGCCAATGTTAAATAGGTTATTTATCGTATGATATTTTCAATTATAATAAAGCAACAATAGTGGCAAAGTAAAAAATATCTAATTGCAACATCATTGGGTGTTAATAGATCGCAATTTTTGTTAGAAGTACAAAAACTAAAAATAAAAGAATTCAATAAACAAAATAATTTGAAAATTTATATTAAAAGCTACTGCGATTAATTTTTATGAACTAACGATATGATCGTAATTTTTTTTTAACCTTTTGTCGCACATTAATCCTTGAAGGTTTGTAGCTTTTTTATCTAAATATTTCTACTAAAATATTTTTAAAAAGCTGAAGATAATCGTACTTTATCTGGAAATTGTGAAAAATCAAACGTGCAGAATGCTTCCATGTCCAGTACAAAGTCGGAGGAATGACATATTTTTTTAGCAGCAAAAATTGGTTAAAAGGAAAGATGAAATGTAATTACATCATCTAAAAGGTTTATCAAACAATGAAATTTTTAACTGAGATTTTTGTAAAAAAGAAAATATTCAATTAGATCCTCACATCATACCGGATAACCCTCACATCAATTCCGGATATCTCCCACATCAATACCGGATACTTCGCCGGATATCCTGCAAAAATCTTCCGGATATCCGTATCCGGGCCGGTCAGCCGGATCGGATATTCGGAAGGACCGGATACTTAAAATATGAGCCGGATAGGCCGGATACCGGATAGTTACCATATATCAGGTCCATCCCTAATCTTAATCAACTCTATTATGTTTGTTCAACACTAATTTATATGTAAAAGCAAGTGAACATCAAAGTGAACATGTTTAGAATAAGTTTTAATAATAACATATCGGTCATTTCAGCGAAAATGGTACAAATCAGTCCCGATACTTCAGAATTTTGGTAATTAATTTTAATATTTAATACCAATTAATTGTATTATTTTTATTTGTTCTCCATCTAATTGTGTGTAACTAAGTATTACTTATTTAGGCATAAGCCATTTATAAAGGACTCAAAAAAAAAAAAAAAAATCTTTGGCAAAAGAAGGAAAAAAATGATCTGCCCTAGCTTCAAATTGCTAGGACTTAAAATGTGATTTAAGATTAAGCTGAAATGCAACAACAAAATCATTTTCAATGCACAGCACAAAAAATGCTTCTGACACTCTTTCTGCTGATTTTTATCTTGTAAACAAACAAATCTTGGAAAAACACTTATTTATCTTTGTTCCTAGATTTTTTATGTTTCAAACTGTCCACTCTCTTACAAGCCTTTCAGAAATAAAATAAGCACTTGCATTCAATGTGATATTTTTTTAAGAAGTACAAGTAATGTATCTGCTGTGATTTATTTGATACATTAAATTACATAGTCAGCAACTAAGATAAGCCTAAAATTCTTTGCTGATGATAGTTAATTTGCTCTGTGGGATGTCCGTCCACTCTGTTACAGTCATATTAGTGGTGCAAAAAAATATTTTTTCTTGAAATTGCAGACAGAATTAGTTTTAGGATGTTTAGTCCTTATACTTGTTCTGAAAGAAATTTTTCTTTACGATTAGAAATATATTTTTCAAACCTCATTTGTCTCCTCTGTTGCACAAAGTGGTCAAACTATTCAAAACCCTTAATGAATGACTCATATACAAGCCATTTACACTTTATTATGCACTAATAAACAGAGAATAATTGTTAAAACAACGATTAGTTGGCGAAAATTACTTCATTTGATAAACTTAACTCGACAATCTCAGACATGATTTGTACCATTTTGGCTGGAATAACCCATAAATAATAACATATGCATCCAAGAATGTATCTTTATTTTTTCAAAATGAAGTTGAATTTCGAGGTGATTGTTTAAGAATTAGTTTATTAATTTGTTTTTAAAAAAGTGAATGTGTTTAGCATGACTCTTAAGGTATTTAAAATGATAATTTGCTACTTTTAAGAATGTGTATCTTAATTTTTTGGAACTAAAGTAAAATTTCAAGTTGATTATTTAAGTATAAGTTTACTCATTTGTTTTTAAAAAAATGAACAACTTTAGCATAACTCTTAAAAATATATTAATGCTACTGATTTGAATCTTGAAGAAATATGTACCTTTGTTTTTTAAGAGTTATATAAAATTTTTAATTGATTATTTGAGTATAAGTTTATTGTTATTATTATTTTTTTTAACACACTGGTCCTGTTTTAATATTTTCTTCTTTAACTTGTATGTTAGAAAAATTACATGCGTGTTATTTAAAAAAAAAAAAAAAAAGAATTTCAAAGCAAAATTTTGCTTTATATTATTGCAAAATTAGAAAAAGAAAATGTGTTACTTTGTAATGAAGTTTAAATTTATAAAATTCTAATAAAATATGTATTAATTTGAAAAAGAAAATATATTATCTGAGCTTAGTTTTTTCTTTCTTTTTTCTCTCTTTTATTTAAAAAATCAATTATCGTGGAAATAATATTGGTGAAATATTTAATAACTGTATCATTTACGTAGAAACTTATTGAAATGATATTGGAACAGAAAAGCTTTAAAATTTAAACTAAGAATAATTAGAGTTTAAACTTTGAGTACATACAGAAATATTTAATTCTATCTTTTAAAGTTTTGTCTCTTTTGATAAAAATACATAATTTAAAAAGAAATCACAATATGCTAGTGTTTCATTTCATATGTAGCGCTACTCCTGTACAATAAAATAGAGGCTTTAAAAATTAATTTGAATGTATTTAACATGTTCTTAAAGAAATGATGTGAGAAACAACTTTAATTTATTGTTTTGAAGCTGCATTACATAAAAATAAGCGAACATGCAATGTAATTGTAATGCCGGAATTGTAATGGATGTAATATTCACAGGATATCCGGTGGTACAATTCCGGATATCCGGTATCCGTTTTGTGATGAGCCATCGGATATCCGATATCCGGTATCCGGCTAAATCACTATCCGGTCCATCCCTACATATTAACCACTGCAATGGTCTATTAAAATGTTTCAAGACGTCCTTTGCTTATAACAGAACCTCCTACAACAATGATGTCATCTGAAGACGAGCTACATGACTTCGTAAAAACCGGAGATGATCTTCATGAAACCCTTTTTCTTTGACACATGTGGACATTTTCTTGTCATACTCAATCCGTGAAACCCAGCATAAGTTTGGGACAGATGTACCACTGACCATAAGTGGAATGGGAGCGAGGGATGGTTTCATTCGTGCCCGTTTAGAGGCTTGAAAGGAACTGCATTTCCTTGAAAGTTAAAAAGATTTTTTGTAAGCTGTAACTGTGACATTTAAAATTTTCCTATTATGTATGTTGCGCGCGTTTGCACATATTTTTTTAAACATATTTCATTGATGTTTAAGTAGTGCTTTTTAATGTTGTCATATGTTTGCATATTCATAATTTTTATGTCGCGTTTTGCAAAAAATCATCAATTTTTACTTAATATTATCCTAAAATTCACTTTTTCATGGTTTTGTTTCTTTTTAAGATGCTTGAAAAATAAATATATAATATAAAATAATTTGAGTTCTTTCATGTGCTTTTAATGCATAAATATATCTTATGAGTAAAAAAAAATGTAATGAGGTTAGCTAATGGCATCGTTTTTCATATTTTAACCATAAAATCTGTAAAAAAGCTGTAATAAAACTGCGATTGCAGCACTCCCTGAAGATATTAACTAATTCTTCTCAAATTTTGCACATTAGCTAACTATCCAAAGACAACTTTTGGCGACTATTAGAAGTTGATCTCAAAAACTTTTTTTTTTTCGCCCTCCCTGGTATTTATCCTCAAAAAAAAAAAAAAAAAAAAAAATACCCACTGTATTTTACATCAATAGTTACTGTGAATGTTTTCTCAATTATATTGCAGTTGCTGTGTGCCTTGTTTTATTCTGTCCTAATTTTACATGACAAGTGATAGGTGTGCATATTTGCAAAGAAAATGCTGTGTATGAAATACTTTGTGTAGCAACTTGTGTTATACTTTTTCCATTTGTAGAAAATGGCACAAGAAGCTACTTATAGGTATCAGACTGTTACTGTACCAGATTCTTATGCAGCTAACTGCTTGTTTGTTAATGGAACTCTCATTCATCGATCAGAGTTTCCTGAAAGTACCAAGGTAAGAGCTTTTTCACTTTTCTTTATTTGTGACGAAAATTTTTTATTAAGTATTAATAACATTGCACTGAAGTTATATATATATATATATATATATATATACACTGAAGTGACAAAAGTCATGGGATGCCTCTTAATATCGTGTCGGCCCTCCTTTTGCCCGGCGAAGTGCAACAACTCGACGTGGCATGGACTCAACAAGTCGTTGGAAGTCTTCTGCAGGAATATTGAGCCATGCTGTCTCGATAGACGTCCATAATTGTGAACGCGTTGATGGGGCAGGATTTTGGGCACGAACAGACCTCTCGATGGTGTCCCATAAATGTTCAATGGGATTCATGTCGGGCGATCTAGGTGGCCAAATCATTCGTTGGAATTGTCCAGAATTTTCTTCAAACCAATTGCGAACAGTTGTGGCCCGGTGACATGGCGCATTGTCATCCATAAAAATCCCATCGTTGTTTGGGTACATGAAGTCCATGAATGGCTGCAAGTGATCTCCAAGTAGCTGCACATAAGCATTTCCAGTCAATGTTCGGTCCAGTCGCACTAGAGGACCAAGTCCATGCCATGAAAAAACAGCCCACACCATTACGGAGCCACCACCAGCTTGAACAGTGCCTTGCTGACAGTTTGGGTCCATGGCTTCGTGGGGTCTGCGCCACACTCGAACCCTACCATCGGCTCTTACCAGCTGAAATCGTGACTCATCGGACCAGGCCACGGTTTTCCATTCATCTAGGGACCAACCGATATGCTCACGTGCCCACGAGAGTCGCTGCAAGCGATGTCGTTCTGTCAGTAAAGGCACTCGAGCCGGTCTTCTGCTGGAATAGCCCAAGAAATCCAAATTTCTCCGCACAGTTCTAGCAGACACGTCCATTGTACGTCCCACATTGATTTCTACGGTGATTTGACGCAGTGTTGCTTGTCTGTTAGAATTTACGACTCTTTGCAGACGTCGCCGGTCTCGATCTTTAAGTGCAGGCGGTCGACCACTGCGCTGTCCATGGTGGGATGTTATGCCTGAAATTTCATACTCTCGGCACACTCTTGACACAGTGGATCTGGGAATGTTGAATTCTCTAACGATTTCCGAAATGGCATGACCCATGCGTCTAGCTCCACTACTACATTCCGCGTTCAAAGTCTGTTAATTCACGTCGTGCGGTCATCATCACGTTAAAACCTCTTCACATGAATAACTTGAACAGAAATGAAAGCTCTGTAAAAGCACTGCGCATTTATACCTGTTCTATGCGATGCTACTGCCATCTGAAAATTTGCATATTGCTATCCCATGACTTTTGTCACTTCAGTGTATATACATATATATATATATATATATATATATATATATATATATATATATATATATATATATATAAGCATTTTGTTCCCATTTGGAAACAATAATTCCTCTTAGGTAATTACACTCTTTGCACTAATCTTTCATTTTGTCAGATTTGTTTTGAGCAGTTTTCTTTGTGTTTTAGAAAGATTTCAGTTATAAATTAACGAAAGTGTTTTGAAATAAGACTGAAACTCATTCTCTGAACCCAAATAAAGATTGTTTCTGTTGAAAAATGCAAAGACAAGTTTAAGTAGTCACTGTGTCGAACTAATGTATATTGACTCTCAAGCAAAAGATAATTTGAAACATGAATTAATCTGGCCTTTTTGATAGTATTATTTCTGGCAGTAGAAATGGCGCAACACTGTAACATGCATTGCAGATTCTTGAGAAAGTCTGCAGACTATTTTTTACTTGGGTGAGGGATTATAACTGAAACTTTTATATAAAAAAGAATCTAATATTAAATTGCAGGTGATGAGAACTTGTCCTATACTTTCTGGTAATTGAATTCAACAGTTATCATGTAGTTGTATTAACATTTTATTTTTGAGCTTTTTTTGGTGCCAATTCAGATTTTGTTATAAATCTGAATTATGGTTGTTGTTGGTTAATTTCCAGGCTAATTTTTAGTTTTTTGCTTTGCATTGCAGATTGCTAAAAAAAATTTTTCTATGGATGTTCCTAATATTACTTAAGTCTGTAAACTAAAATTGTCATCCCTAGTCTCATGGGAAAATACGTGAAATATATTCTATTCAGTTTTTTGACTAGCTTTTAAAAAAGTCTTGAATTAATCTTGTTCTGTCAAGTTTTTGATTTTTCTAGCACTAGTGGTAAGTTCTCAAAATTAATATCTTTCAAAAATTCTTTCAGTACTTGCATATTTATTGCATTATTGCTTTTTTAAATTTGCAGTTTGATGTCTTTGCTTATCCTTGAGCAGTACAATCATTTGTCTTATGGGGGCTGAACCTGTAATGATAAAACTGGTTTTCCAGTTGAAATTTCAACTATCCTACAGTTTATAATGCATCCCTTTTATTAACATGCAACAGTGGGGCTGCATAATCAAATGGTTTACAAAACGTAAGATCAGTTGTCTGAAGTAGCGAAACTACTCTAGTAGCTACATTTTTTAGTAGTTTGTAGTGTAGCGCACTACTTTTATAAAAAAGTAGAGTAGTGAGTAGCGCAATACAAATAGTAGTTTGTAGCGATTTCTGAAAACTACTTTTAAATTTGTAATTGAAAAAAAAAACAAATCAATGAAAAAATTTAAAAAGAAAATAGAATGAAAGAAATTCTTTCGAATCTGGTTTAATCGGATCTGATAAGTACAAATCTTTCACGAAAGCACCAGCGGATGCAATGAGAAATAAGAACTATAAAAATGTGAGCTGATCTTGGATACATCATTTTGACTCCATACATTCTACCATTCTATCTGTTTGACGTCATTGGTTTATTTGGCATCATAATTTTCATATTCCAACAAATAAATTTCATAATCCTAAACCTTCCCGGGCAAGAAATTATTAGAAATTTGAAGGTTAAATTTTTCAATCTTTCAACTTTTGAATTCTATTTTGCGGCGAATATTCATAAAATTGTAAAAAAAAATTCGTAAGAGGAAAAATTAGAAAAAAAAAAAAAAAAAAGTAGACAAATTACTAGTAATATTCCGTGCCCAAATAAGGTAATTTATTAATCTAAACCACTTTTTGAATTTTTTCGGTAAATCCTCAAACGGTGTATGCTTTTTTTAAATTCATTTTTTAAAAAGCAGCGAAGTAGCGTCAACATTTCAAAAGTAGTTTGTAGTTGCTACATTTTTAAATAAGTAGTTGTAGTTAACTACATTTATAACAAAGTAATTGTAGTTGTAGTTCGCTACAAAAGAAATGTAGTTTTTCCAACCACTGTTGGTTTGTGGTGCGGAAAATTGTATTTAAACGACATGCTAATCACCAGAAATGTAATCTGATGCTACTAGTTTTAAAGAACATTGCTATTGCAATGTTCTTTAAAACTAGATTTTATGCCAATATTTTTTGTCTAAGTTTAACAATGTCTGCAAAGATGTAATTAGAATGGAAGATGCTTTTATATAGGTTTTTTACTAAGAATATGTTACCTAAATCCATAGTGTCATTCTTGGATTTATCAGTAAGTTCTCCTTTATATGCTTACAATATCTTATAGCTTCATATAAATACAAATTATTCTACTTGCAAATTACTATTTTTACAAATCTCCTTTTTGTCAGACCTGTGGTATGTTCTCAAGTTTAGTCTTTCAAAAACAGTTTTTACCACTTGCATATTTATTGCATTAATTGCTGTTGAATTTTTACAGCTTGATGTCTGTGATTGTCTTTGAGCATTAGAATAGTTTGTCTTTTGGCTGAGTCTGCAATGATATCACGTGATTTCCTGTTAATTGAAACAATTGTGCAGTTCATAAAGAGATACTCCATCTATTTAACATGTTACACCACTGTTACATGTTAAATACAAAATGGTTAAGAGGCATAAGATTTTATGGACTTTTGATGGTGAAAATTAATTTCTGTTTAAAAGACATGCTAATCATCAGAAACATAGTCTAATGCTACTGTTAACTCTGCATTGATTTTTAAAACTAGATTTTCTACCATTATTTATTTATCAGTGTTACAATTTCTGCAAAGATATAATTATTGCAGAAGATAGGTATGCTTTTTACTAAGTGCACATCACTAAAGCATATTGAGTTATTCTTGAATTTGTCTGTAGTTTCTCTTATGTATGCTTACCATATCCTTTAGCTACAAATAAATGAAACTCATTTTACTTTCATATCAAGTTATTGTTCTTTTTCATACTATCTAAAATTAGAAATAAACTGCAAAGTTTATTCCTATGTTTGGAAATAATCTATTAGGAATAAACTATATATATTATAAACTATAGGAACAAACTGCAAAGTACATGTAGCTCAGTTTATATGATTTTGAAATTGTTAAAATGTCCACTCTCTTCTAATAGTCTTAATACTAGCTGTTAAATGAAAATTAAAGACAATACAATTTCTCACTTTTTACCCTGGTATTTACCCAAAGAAATATGGTATCTTTCAGTTTACTAACTGCCATTGACATATAATTTCTATAACTTCTGTTATTAGTTACTATATTTTTTAAGCTTGCAATTGTATTTCTGCAAATTCTCATTTTCGTCATTCTTGCCTTTCAGGTTTTTGAAAATAAAATTGAATACAGCAAAATTTCTCTTAGCTTGTCAGAACTGTCCAAAGCAAAGGGAAATTTAACTAGCTGTTGTATTCTCATAAAAAAATCAAAGTATATAAAGAAACTTTAATTTTTTGTGATGTAAATTACTGCCTTAAGTCAGGTTTTAAATGATGCTTCATATATATATTTTAACTAGTGATGGAATTATTGTACTCTGAGTATGCAATCATTTTAAATATCAAATTATGTTTATGTTTTACTGAGCGTTTTTTACTATTTATATCCATGTTTCATCTGCTTCTAAATTTTTTTAAAATCATTGTTAATTATTAGAACTGTTGGACATTTTTGCAGCTTAATGATGAATTGTTGATTATTTGACTTGATTAGGCTGTTAGCTTAAGCTTTGGTGGCTTATATTTTAGACTTGATATTTTTTCAGTTTTGATTAGTATATTACTTTCTTTCCAACAAACATTTTAAAGTTCCATTTTAAGTTGTGAATGAGATGGTTGTGCTTATTGCAATGTTGATCTTGCAAATTGTTAACTATTTGTATATGAACTTTTATTTTTTTGTTTGATTTCCATGTTATTTTATGGTTATGTTGATTTCTTTTGAAAGCACTTTTGTTGTACTGTGTCTCTGAAGTGCATTGAAGAACTCTTCATTAATTTTTTAAATGTCCTTTTCATTCTTTTAAGTGAAGAATATTTTTCCCTATAGCATTACTTAAATAACCAAAAATTTAATGATAACTAATGTACCATTTAATTTTCTGGTTCTTCCATTTAAAAAATCAAAGTAATTTTTTAGATTTCTTTTTCAATTCTTAGATTACTGCAATTGTTTTCACTGTCAAGGTTAATATTTATGACTTCTCTTTTTTTTCCCCAAATTAGAATTTTTGTTTTCAACATTTTTTAAGTTTTTTCTAATAATTGTTTATCTTAATATTTAAGATCATTTTGATCATTCACATTATGTAGTTGATATCATTAAACAATATCAGGAACTCAGTCTCTTACACTTGAAACTGTTCCTAAACTGTTCATCACACAATTTTTGTTACCGTAAAATGGGGTGTATAGGAACAGCGGGGTCAATCGGAACAAAACTTCCCGGGCGCACAAAGAAATTATTCATAAATAAACTATTGGGTATTTTTCGTATATGAATTTTTTTTTCGAAAGGTAAGATCATAGGAAGTAGGAAAAAATTACTTTTGTCAATCTGGCAACGCTACTGGCTTCTAAGGAGGGCTGCAAGTGGAATGCTAGAAAACATCACATTTTCATAGACAGCAAAACTTCATATGCAAGAACAAACCTTCTTATATTTTAAACCTAAGAGTGGTATGTTTCAATTATACATGTATCTGAACAACAGAATACTACATTAGAATTTACATTTTTTATAAATTGTGTCATAAAAATGAAAGATTCTGAAAAATGCCATAGGAAAAAAAAATGCGGGGTGAATCGGAACACTTAGTTCTGTTGTTCCAATTCAAACTTATTTGACGGAAAGTGTTTGAAAAATCAAGATTATAACCAAGATTCTTCTAATCAAGAGAAGGGCAAGGATTTATTACTGTTTATCCTTCTCGTGAGCAAATATATCTTAAAATGACACACAGTTGCAGATTTCAAAAGATTTTTTCTCCGGGAGACTTCTTTTTATTAAAATAAGAGGGGGAAAGCTATATCGACTTTATGTAGTAAAAGTCCAGCACACAGACAGTGATGAATAAGCGAAAAAATCTTTCAGGACAATCCCTGAAATCCAGATATTTTAAGAAACTAAAGAAAAGGCAGAGTTCATCCCAGGAGATGCTATAAAAAAACTTAAGCCAAGTCACGGTTGCTAGTTTTAAGGACTAGTACATATTTGTGGATGACATGAGTGACTTCAATTCATGTTAAAGCTTTGTATTTCAATTCAAAAGTATTTCTTAAAATTACATTTCATTTTTCATAAGTTCAAAATTATTTTGAATTTTGACAAATTATAAACGTTTACTGGTATTGAAATTATGCATTTATTTGACATTAATTATCTGTTCTTATTCTCCCCCATCAATATTACTCATGTTTGTGAGACTTATTACAGGTTAATTTGAAAAAAAAATAAAAAATTTAACATGTGTTCCGATTGACCCCTATCAGCGGGGTGATTCGGAACACCCCTAAATTCCTATATATATGAATAATAACTGTTCGAAATGTTTTGTCTTTGCTTGGAATATCAAAAGCAAAGCAAGACCGAAGTTTTTACCCAAAAAAACAAATTAAAAAAAAATCTTTTAACTACTTTTTTTACAATTAAAGCTGAAAAGTGTTCCGATTAACCCCATTTTACGGTATCTTGTTTTTTTTTTTTGTTTTACTCTGTATTTTACATGCTGAATTCCACTGGAACTTAAATTTTCAAGGTTAGGTTCTCATAAACTACCTCAGTAAAGTCACAAAAATATGAGTTTGACTTTTTTTAAACAAAATTCTTGATTTTACATAGGTAACTCTAGGTATTGGTTGTATACAAAAATAAAATTCCTCAATCTGGAAACTAAATTTTTCAAGATTGTTAGTTTCTTTATTGGTAGAACATTTGTGAGAGTACGCTGAAATATTACAAAGCAGTTCCGCAAAGTTACTTCTATGTGAATTGCAGTTAAATCTACCAAAATGATTATACTTAACTAAAGAATATTTAATTGCGTATTTTTGTTGCTCCTAAATATTTTGAGTTACATAAAGTTTTACATCAGTACATGTAATACCTTCATCAATACTTAAGTGCCCTTAATTAATACTTATTTTGCATTAGTGGCTATTTATGGAAGTATATTTCCAAAAGAAGATTGAAACATTAGTTG
>JAXGGA010013354.1:0-35548 GCA_038373865.1 Uloborus plumipes | reverse complement strand
CGTCATTTTTCACACGAAATCTGTCCGGGCACGATTTTTTGAAATGTTCGTATAATTATAATACTATTGCTCAGAAAATGAATCTATTACTTTGGTTTGAATGAGGGCCAATTGAAGTTTGTGTTTTTCTGATAAATTATGATAGGGGGTAAGTCCCCCGCCTAGTATAACTAGGCAGGGGACTGTGCCAGGTGACTGTGTTTTTGCTCTTTGTTGCGTAATATCTGCAAAACTATGGGAACATAATTAGTTACGAGACTACCTATAAATTTAGGCACACATCGGGGACATAATAACTAATATGTTTCATAATTAAATTAATCGACATTAATAAAATCACTTCCCAGAGGACTGTTTTCGCAACGACCCTGATGCATACTTTCATCACAAATGTCGCTCTCAAACTAAACAAAGTAGCGTTTCAACACCGTTCTCGGCGATTTCGGCAAATTAACACTGGTTACTTTAAACTTCATACCAAAAAGAATTTGCAAAAGTTATAGATTTTTCGTATTACAGCTTTGAATTTGTTGCAGGGGACTGTTTGAAAAAACTCCGGACAGAATTTACATGACAATTTCAAGTTTTAGAAATACGTAATTAGACCTTATTTCATAAGAAAAATATAGCTTCATTATTCTATTTTTAGATATTAATTGCCAAATTTATGTAGTGTTAATAGGTTTTTTGAAATACTATCTTTAACAGTTAAACTATGGGATTGGGACACCCAGGGGACTGTGTTTTTGGCCCTTAGATAATTTCTAGAAAAAAAAAAATTAAATTGTTATCACTCCAAATACAATTGGGCCACAAAGCATTAATGCTTTACTTGTATTAAGAGCGATAATTACTTTATTACAATTGATTATTTTTAAAATACTCAGTCCGGACAGCCAATTACCAGTTTACAGAGAATCGCCCATATCTTACTTCACGTGCGTCGGAGAGCTGCGCATTTCATATCATTTGCATAACTCAGTGACGTGCGTCTACGGTAAAATTTGCATGAATTTCTGACCACTCCTTCTTGGTGTTGCATTTTCAATGTCGAGCAGTGTATATGAATTTTTTCCCAAAAAATTTAAATATATAGCAGTTTTGATAAATTTATTGTCAAAGTTGGATATCCCGAAGAGTTTTTTTTTTTTTTTTTTACTTTCACTCTTTATGCCACAAATCACATTATCAGCGCTAAAATTATTCCTTCCTTCACATTTTTTTCAAACAAACGGATAATAAAAACAAAACTAAGACATAATAAAATATTTATTAAATTTAAATCGCAAAATTTACAGAAAGCATTTCTTGCTAGTTCAATAATACTGGGTTTACCGATTCCAGAAATTTGGAAGTAACGAAACTTAACATATCGTGTTCAGGTAAGGGCTTCAGTGGAAATTCGCATACTTTTTTGTAAAATTGTTCAGCGACTACGTGAGGTTTCATATCCAGGATGCTTGAATTGAAGGCTTTTATAGTATTGTCTGCCAGCTTGGTCTCATCATCGGTTTCCAACGAGTTGAGTAAACTGTTTCTTGAGGCAATGTCGGAGAAAAATATGGATTTTAGCATGAATACTAAAGCAGAATCTACCTCCTCTAATGAAGCGTTTTCGGGAGCTTGGTCTGGAGCCTGATGTTTAGATAATAGTTCAAAAACATCTTTAAATGAAATGTTGCGATTTTTTTCTTGCAATGCGCAGGTCAAAATTAAATTTCCTAGATAAAATAAGGAGTTCCATTGTTCGTTGTCTAGCGTTATACTTCTGGAAAATTTCGTTCCGCTTCTGCACGTGATCTCACGTTTTAAAGTTACAGCTGTATCGGATAAATCGAAAACAATTTCTTTACCGTTCTCTGGATCTTTAACACCGAGCTGAGTTTCGGAATATATACAAATAGGATCATTCTTAGGCTTGAAAGGGACGTCTAAAAAGAATTCTGCCCACGGGTTTTCTTCTTGGATACATTTTTCCTTCAGATGTTCGCACTCAAGTACGATCGAGAATTGAAGAGGTGAAAGTGTTATTCCTTCCTTTGTTGGATAATCTTTTCCTCCTAACTTCGTATATCGACGGATGTGTATCAAAGGTTGTTTCTTAAAGCAGTTTGTGTTAACAAATACATCATTTCCTAATGAAAAATGCTTTTTTAGTTCAATATCAAAACTAGATTTTTCTGTCTCGTCGAATTTTCGTTTTAGAGAAGTCATTGCTGGAGAAGTTATTTTGAAAATGAGCTCGGGGAAGGGAAATGTGAAATGTAGTGAGCATACCTTTCTTTATGGAAGAACTAACTGAATTTTACTTTGCTACAGCTTATATGGTCGAAAACCTAGAAGCTGATTGGTTCTTGAAAAATGACGTCATAAGCTAGAAAAGTATTTGATTGGTTGTTTAAAACTACACTAGCGCCTCATAGTGGTTAAAACTCATGTCAAGTTATAACATGAAGCTGCTTGTATAAAAAAATGCAGAAGTCATTCCATGCGCATACAAAACCACACATTTAGTATTGGTTAAGTAAGTGATGTATGACTGATAGTTCTTTCCACTGCAGAAATTTAATTAAAACGGTTTTTTAATTGATATGTAACTTTGTGTTTTGAATCAATCAAATACATTTAAAATTCTGAATATTTCTTTAATGTTATTGAAGTTCTAATAATGCATATCCCTCTCGAAAGAAGTACGACAAGTTCGTTAGGGAAAATAAAATAAATAAATAAATAAAATAACTCATTATAGACCCTTTTCACCATTATATGCTTAATCTTGTTTGCATTATGATGTAAGGTAATCACACTTAAGTTCCACTTGAAAGTACTGAAAAACAAATGCTCTTTTATTATAAAATAAAATTAAAAAAAAATGGATTTTGTTTTCTTTTTCTATTTTTGAGGGACAAAATATCGAATTGAATTTGAAAAGGAATTGTTCCTTTACCCACCCGTGTAACTGAATAACAAACAGAAAAATAAGGAAAAAAAATCTATCCAAATGCGTATGTGTATGTATGCGTGAATTCTATTTTTAAAAATTGTTGTGGTCCTGAAACGGACCCTTTTTTTTTTAAATTTGAGATCATGATCTCAGAGTGCCATATCCTGTGGGATGGACACTATTTGGCGCGTCTGGAAGCCTATGAGCCGGTTTTCGTCGATGCTTAGGCCATTTGTACTTCGACATGCCCCGGGGAATAATTTCCTTCCCGTTAATCGAAAAAGGCCTTACTACAGCGGTGGGCTTCATAGTAGTCCAAAAATGGGAGTGATTCTTGCCGAATAGACCATATTCTTTTATACCCAGTGAACGCGTCATGTCATCGAACAACTTTGGACATGATAACGTTTCGCCCCCTTTCATCCTCTTAGTACAAAACGACAACTCACTCCGCGAAGCCGGCATGTAATTTCAAGTTCAGACGATTACGCTTGAATCAAGGTATGATGACACCGAAGAGCGAAATTCCGAGACTCTTCTCCCCACCGTTTGGCAAGAGGGAAGGAAATATGATAATCTGCTTTACTCAAGATGGGGTTTATTAATATCGGACAAGTATATTGTTTGAAAAAAAGAACTCATATTCACATGAAAATGAAAGCCGTTTTCACAATCGACTATTTTTTTATGATAACGGATTTACGCTATTTTTTGCTTATTTTTGCTTTTTTTAAATCGTTTAATGTATTTAAAAAAAACTAATGAAAGTTAAGTGATACTCATGAATTTTTCTATTTTAATACGATTTAACTTTTTAATATTGAGTGCATAATTATCGAATGAGTTTGTTATAAAACGGACTCAGCAATTCAGGAAGTTCTTTATAATGGCTAGAAGTTTTCATTCTGTTAGAGGGCAATTCCACAAAAAGTGGTCCTAACACACCAAAAATTTTTCCCCCCATAATACAAAAACAAACCTTATTTTATGACAAAAAAATATCTACTCTTTTCGATTCCAGCATCAATTTTAAGATAAAATTTTTCTTTTCTCATATTTTAGCCTTGTTTAATAACATTGAGACAAATTTAAAAAAAAATGCATTATTAGTGAAAAAATGTCAGAGAATTTTTTTCATCTAATAATCAATTTTTTTTGGAAAAACTATCAAATATCATGAACGTAGATCCTTTAGTATGATTATATCTCATATTTTTTGTAATAAAGTGTTTCATAAGTTTTTAACCCCTCAAAATATGCAGGTTACTTTTTTTTGGTCACACACGTAAGGCAAAAGATAGAAAAGTTTCCCCCCAAGGTCTAATTAGGGGACTAAAAGAAAACTATCTCATATCATAAATTAACTTGATACATAACACCTGTAACCTGACGTACATCTTTATCCATTCGGCAGAAACGTTTTAACGAGGCTCTTTAAAAGCTGTCACACACGTAAGACTTTTGAATGGTTTACCTTAACCCTTCACTGCACGGTGTGCCAGATCTGGCACAAACCAAATAAACCCTCATATATTCCAATGACTTTTTAAATGCAGTTAAACTGAGTTTTACGCCCCTTCTGGAACATTGCTTCTTCTTCTTCTTCTTCTTCTTCTACTTATCTCCTAACTGGTCTGACGTAGTCAGACCAGCTCAAGTAAACCGTTGACCCTGAGGAAGTCCGCAATACATTGCTATAACAGTTTAGTGTGATGTTTATGCACTAGTTAGTTGCACTAGTCTAGGTATTACAGTTCTTTCTTTTGAAAAAAAGAGTGTCTGCATTTCCGTTAGAAGTGTGTTTAGTCATTATTTCCTTTGTTCTAAAAATGTTTTAATACACATAGTGGCAAATTTGTTTGTACCACTTATGGCACAAAACACATTGTAGATTATTACACTTATCGGTATACAAAGTATGTGCTTTGTGCCATATGTAGAACAAACAATTAAAACATCATTTTTGGTGCACCTTTTGAAGATAAATTTTTCTCTTCATTTTTCCTGAACTCAAAGTTATTAAAAGGTAACATAACTTTTTTCATGAAAATATAAAAATCGTGCAGTGAAGGGTTAAGATTCAGCTCTTTGTTTGAGAAACTTTCCCAGGAACCGATTTTTTTAATTTAATTTTTTTTTTGTTAATCTCCTCTGATTACATGTAACATGTTATATAAATAAATTATAAAATAACCTTTATATAATTCGTATACAAATGAGAATTAATTTCGTCTTCATTCTTTATTTTGTGAACACATCTTTGCAATTTAATTATTTACTAGCGGCAATGTCCAACAAAATCAGATCTTTCGTTTAGGGCAAAAAATCAAATATTAAACAAGTGGTTCCGTCCGGAACTGAATGAGCCTACTTTCCCGTTTGCCAATTTCAAATTTCAAATTTGGTAAAATATTCATCAGAAAGATAATGGGTACGTGGTGGGTGGGGGGGGGGGGGGGGGGGGGCAATTCGAAAAGTCAAGCATGAGAATTAATTATCCTCGCCGAGATCTTTCTAACAAAAAAAGTTTGTTCAAATCAGACTGTTTAACTCAAAAGTAATTAGCGGGGGACCAGTTGTTTGAGCGGTTCAAAGTTGAACAAAAAAGGGCTCAAACCAAAATATTAAATGTGAGAATAATTTATCCTCGCCGAGATTATTAGAACAAAAGAAAACAAATGTTCAAATCGGATTGTTTACTCAAAAGTTGTTAACGGTTGTTGTTTGAACGGTTCAAAGTTGAACGAAAAATTGTTCAAATCTGAAAGTCAAATATGAGAATGAGGTCTCCTCGCCGAGATCTTTCGAACAAAAAAAAGTTCAAATCGGACTGCTCACTCAAAAAATATTAGAAGAGGGGGGCGGGGGGGGGTAGAGACAGACAGACACATATATAATGCTGATAGCTATAATTATCAGTTGTGGAAGTTGAATTGACTTTAAAATGAAGACATGCTGCACGCGGTCACACACGTAAGGCTCTAGTGTCACACACGTAAGGAATATTAAAATTTTTTTATTGCTACTCTACGAAGTTTAGAAAAAAAAGAATGTGTGGAATACTTACTTAGTATACTTAGACACATGCACAAAAATCACCGTTCATTTATCTTTTAAAACTTCACAGGAAATTACACAATAATATGAGGTATAGGGCAATTCCACGAAACTGGAGACATCACACACGAAAAAAAATTTCAATGAACCAATAGTTTTTTGATTTCATATGATGTAAAAAAGAATGAATTTTTATAAAATAACCCTAAAAAGACTATAAACTTGTTTCTTGTAAGTTTTATAGGTAAGTTTTGAGAACACCATTTTGTGCGCATGTTTTCTTGTTTTAGAGCTATTGAAAGTTCATCAGATATTTTACTTATGAAATTAACTGGTATGTCTACAGTTTTATTTTTTATTGAAATTTAGTTTATGAATGAAGAGATTACGCCAACAAAGAAGCTTCAAACTGTTATAATTATTTTATAAACAATTTTTATAAATTAGTCCTCACATTCATGTAACGTCAGTCACAAAATAGTATAAAAGTTTGTTTTACTTAAACAAAACTAAACCCAAGATTACAACAAGTCATATTCTCTTCATTTAGGATGATATCTTTAATATTCTTTACTTAAATATTTAAAAGTAGTTGAATTAATATATTTAAAACTTGCTTAAAATGTGTAACATCAGTCACAGTAACATCAGTCACATTTCTCTTTTCACTAAGATGCTTTAAATAAACTATACAAATGGCACTAACTGCTGCAAAAAGGCAACATATTAGGTGAGAGAAATTTAAAATGACGGAAAATATGAAGATTAGTAAATCAAAAACAGTGTATGATAAAATGAGCAGAGAAAAAATAAATTTTTGTAAAGTGATTATCTAGCTAAGTTCAAAGTAAGTTTAGAATCAAGTTAAAAAAAAAAATAGGAAAAGAAATACAAGAAAATGTAGAACACAAAAGAGCCCGGTTTTAAATAGCACCTGCCCTTTTTTTCTTTTTTAATTGAAACTGGACAAACAAGTACTCCTAACTCTCCGTGTATGGCAGTTAAATTAAAGTGTTTGTCAATGAAAACAGAACATGGTTAAGTAATTTTGGACCCTATATTAGGAGACGTGCACCTGGCTGGAAAGATATCAAAACTGCTTGCAAAAATGATAGTTCTGAAGAGATAAGACGCTAAAAAACTTCTGCATTACTCCTAGAAGCAGATGAATTTATTTGTGAAACAATGTATAGAAATGAGAAAGCAAATTTGCGGAATTGAAACATATGTTTTTGATGTAGCAAATTACAGTACAATATTTTCCTGTGAAATTACCACAAAAGCTTCATAATAGCCTACACCAGATTTAGAAATGGCCACAGTATTTTCCTAAAGATTCGGAGAACTTAAATGGCCTAACAATGTGAATGAAATTTATTATTCGAAAGAAAAAGTAATTACAAAAATTAGCCCTCCCCAGAAGTAGTTATTTCAAGAGGATAATTCATTAAAAATTAATGTGTAAAACTTAATTAGTGTAATTAAGATTTTATTGCCATTCTTTATTTCTTATAATTTAACTTCAATTTTGGGCAAAATATATGCTTTGTTAATAATTAGAAAGACATTATTTATTATTGTAGCAATGTTTTGTTATCGTAACGTCAGTCACGAAATCTTTGTTGCATCAGTCACACCTATGACATATTTTCTGTGCTATCAGTTTTTCAGTTTATTCCACCACGAAAAGTATTTTCATAAAGTCTGAAATCTCTATTTTTTGGGGAATTTTATTTTTTATGTTTCACGCTATTAGTTTGAAGAGGATTTCAAATTGAAAAAAAGTCAATTTTAGTGATGTCGCTTTTGTGTAACATCAGTCACATATGTTTGATTCCCCATAATTTCTGAAAAAAAATTTCCTCATACCTAATAAGTTATGAAAAGACTTTTAGTATACTCTGTTATTACATTCTAGTTCAAATTCAGGGGGTAAAAATTAATTTCAAGTCAGTACTGAATTTTTAATTTAAAAATAGAGTCAAACTGTAACGTCAGTCACCGTGGAATGACCCTATAGCTTATTTTCAGATTTTCCGAGTCACACGCGTAACTCTGTATTTAAAATTTTATAAAAAATTCAAAAGTGTCCTATGAAAAAAATAACGCCGCATTACAACTTTTGCATATCTTCTGTTACTCCAATAGCAACCACTAAGAAATATATAAAAAATATCGTCCTGGTTTTTATTGTTATTTGCAAAGAAATGGCGTCAAAAAGTCACACACGTAAGGCTGGAATGGCCCTAGACTTGATTAGATAATTTAAAATAATTTTGTGTTTTTAGTACCATTTAAATATTTTTGTTCTTCAGAGTAACTATTATGTGTTAGCATAGTTCAAAACCAACATTAATACAGTACATGCTATATCCTGTGTAAATGCCCAAATTTTAATCAAACTCGTTTTAAACATTTTAATAACTTTTATCCATCTTTGACTGAATTACTTGGGGATATACCTCATCCTAATTTGTTCCCCTTTTTACATGATATTGGTTTTACATCTCTAATATAGTGGTTTTATCTTTGTCTTGTGTGTTTCGTCTTTGTCTTGTGTGTTTTGTCTTTGTTTTAGTTATTTGTCTTTTTATTCTCTTGATCAGTTAAGATTTTAAATGTCATTTTTGTGTCTGTTTTAAAAATGGTTTTAAATTTTTATATGTTTTATAAGTTGTCATCGTTTGGCGCAGTATAGCCTATGAAGGCTCTTGTGCCAGTAAACCAGTAGTAACCAACCAACCAACAGTACATGCTAAGCTATCTTTCTTTTAATGATTAATTTTCTGAAATTTCTTCATGAGCTGGATCCCAAAAGTAAATAAAGGTACCTCCACAGAGCTCGTATAGTAGTTGAAATATGGGGACTTCTGCGCTGTGGAGTTTACTCCGACAACGCTCACCCTGTAGAGTCGACAAGGTGGGCGTGGTCGGAATAAACTCCACGACGCAGAAGCCCCATATTTCAACTACTTATAATATCATTTGAGATGGAAATTTTGGGTAAAAAATAGTCAAAATCTAAATTAATATTGTTATAAGAACTGTTGGGGTTGATGCTGAAATCATTGATACTAGTTTTTCCATGTAATCTTGCAGTAATTGAGAGATCCATCATACAATGGATGCGTAACTTTGATTCTGATTCAAATATTTGCCTGATTGATATTTGGTACGGGGATCCCGACAGCTGTCTATGTTTACTAAAACGTATTACTTACTCGAGAATGTGTTGTAGGAGAAAAATCATCTTTTTAAATGGCGTTTTCTTAAGGTATTATCTTTCGGGAATGCAAACGTGTGGAATTTTGGACCATTCTCGTAATTTCCTTTGCATAAAGGTACGACACACTTTTGAATCATGTTTAGTGAGAATTTTTCATTCCATTAATGTGGTTAACGGAAAACCACACATAAAAGTTAAAAAGTTCATTTGAAGCACAAAAAATAACAATTTCCATGAAGAACACACCAACGCGGCTGTTATAAGATTTAAAGTTTTCGCGCTCCGTGCCTCAACCGCTCAATTGTCAACTGGGCCAATCCCTCGTGCACCCCGAAGAGGTCGGACGACCTGTGATGACTCATAATACCCACGTGACACACGTGACTCCGCTCTTCTCTCTAGTGCGGTGACGGCGTAGTATGGCACTATAGATAAATTTCCATCAAATATTACTTCAACTCTTGACTTGTCAACTGCTTTACAGTTTTAATGCTCAAATTTAGAGCATCCACTATATCCGTTTTTGGAATAAATAAGCTATCGAGTTTGTCCTGGGTGTCATTTTCAAGCTCCAACAACTTCTTCTCATAAAATGTCATGCAATTTGAGCATAAACTGTCATCTGTGTTAACAGAAATAAAAGGCCTAACAACTTTTTTAATTTTTTCAGTTAAATCTCCAACAATAAATAATCTAACATACTCTGCCCCCCCCGTTGTCCGTTTACCTTGCCGTGGTGGGGGGGCTTGCGGTGTGGTGAGTTCGGGGCGCGCTCTTGGGCGGAGTCGTGACCCCCAGTTGCTCAAACAGAATATCGGCGGGAAGAGATTAGTTTCTCCTTCCTTCCCTCATCACACTTACCAAATTTCGGAACAAAAACCCAAGCCAAGGTGTGTCAACCGTGCCGATGGCTGCGTGGTACCGGGGCCAAGCGGTATCTCATACGGGAGGCTTCAGGGCTAGCTGGCGAACCCTGTCGTATGCAGCCTTACCCCTGTGTAGGGGGGCTACGCAGGGGCTCGACCCCACTTTTCCCCCCAGTTCTCCAGTCCGCTCATGGATACTGAAAATAAAAACCCTCCTCCCCCTCGAGGGGAGCGTCAGAATGTTTCGCTAAATAATCCGAAGTTCTTTTTAATCAAACGTAATGATCCAAATTTAAATCTTGCTAAAGTGTCTCCTTTTATCATCAACAATGCGCTTGTACATCAAATAGGTGAATTTGAATCCGTAAAAAAAATACGCAGTGGCGATCTTCTTCTTGAAATCAAAAATCAAAATCAAGTTAAATCATTAATGGCCATGAAACAAATAGGTTCGTATTTAATTACCATTTCTGAACATGCCACTTTAAACTTTTCTCGGGGAATCATTTCGGAGCCCGATCTTCTCTACACTCGGGAGACGGAAATCTTAGAGGAGATGAAAGACCAGTACGTAAGTGGAGTGAGAAGAATTACCATCAGACGTAATGGAGAAATACTGCCCACAAAACATATCATCTTGACGTTTAGTACTCCTAACCTCCCTTCACGTGTCAAGGCTGGCTACCTCTCTTGCCCAGTTCGACCATATATTCCAAATCCTCTTCGTTGCTTTAAATGCCAGCGTTTCGGTCATTCCAAGCTATCCTGCCGTGGAATAGCTGCTTGTGCCAGATGTTCTGAGCCCGGCCACGATAGCAATGAATGTACGAAGGAATTTAAATGTGTCAACTGCAAGGGAGACCATCCCTCTTACTCTAAAAAATGCTCTAAATGGCTTCTTGAGAAAGAAATTCAAATCATAAAAACGACCCAAAATGTATCATATCCTGAGGCACGAAAAATTGTTGAAGCCCGTACCCCTACAACTGGATTATCATATGCTGCAGCAATTAAAAAGGTTGTTAAAAGTTCCAGCACACAAACAGAGGCACCAACCCAAATTAGTACTGTTCAAACTAACAAACCCAAGACTACACAAAAACAATCCAATAGTACAAAAATATCCCCGAAAAAAATAAATGAAAATAAAGAAACACAAATGGTAAATATAAAACCAGCTGAATTACTCTTTTCAAATATGCCAAAGACACAAACTTCGAAAAAATGCACTGAAAAAAAGAAAATTATACAAGCGCGTGCCAAAATTGGAGCTACCTCTAAACAGAGGCCTCCTAAATATTTTGGTTTTAAAAAAGAGAACTTCTTGCTCCCTGGCAAGCAAGTAAAACTTACTAAATCTCTTCATCACTCCAGTCATGACGAAATAGAGGACGTCGAATTTAAAGATATTCCGTCATCTGAAGATGAAGGATGGACGGACGTCCAAACCAAATGAGGCGCCCTTCTTTCTTTTGGCCGTTTTTCCTCCTTTTTCTCTCCATGGCCCTGAGCATTCTCTCTTGGAATTGTCAGAGTTACTCGCATAATGTCACGGACGTCAAAGATCTTGTCGAAACTCACCAACCGGCCATTTTCTGTCTGCAAGAGACATTTTTGTCACCTACTGATAGACCGAGGTTGAAAGGTTTTGAAATGTACCGCAAGGACTGCTTGACAGGAGACCGTCGTTGTGGAGGAGTGGCGATGCTAATCTCCACTGATTACGCATCTAGCCAGCTCAACATCAACACGTCCCTTCAGGCAGTAGCTGCGCGTGTTCACCTTCACTCGCTGGTCACAGTTTGCTCTATGTATATTCCACCTTCTTACGATTTGAGAAGCGTGGAATTGCAGACATTGATAGATCAACTCCCACCCCCATTTGTCATCTTGGGGGATTTCAATGGCCACAATCCTCTTTGGGGGAGTCCAGACACAAACAGCAGAGGATTAATAATAGAAAATTTTATTGGTGACAACGATCTTTGCATCCTTAACAACGGTGAAAATACATATTTCCATCTACCTACGCACACGTACCATGCAATCGATTTGTCAATATGCTCACCTTCGCTTCTGCCACACTGGGATTTCGAAGTGAAAGTTGGTCTCTACACTAGCGGCCACTTCCCGATCAAGTTAACCTTCACTGGACGCTGCAGCTATAATGAGCAGCAGCAAGCCCGTTATCGCCTTGATCGAGCTGATTGGGCAGCATTTACCCAGTTGGCAGAAATAACATCGGAAGTAGTGAATGATCCTGACATTGATGTAGTAGTAAGCCGAGTAACCGACATTATCTTAAGTGCAGCAAAAGTTGCTATACCAAGAACCACAAGAGTTAAGATTAAATATCCTAAACCCTGGTGGAACGCTCTTTGCCAGGAAGCTCATAAGACCCAGAAAAAAGCTTGGAGCAAATTCCGTCGATATCCTACCACAGATAATTTAGTGGCATTCAAAAGAGCTCGTGCTGAAGCTCGGAGGATTCGGCGGAAAAGCCAGCGGGACTCGTGGCAATCGTATGTCAGCACAATCACGACGTCCACTCCATCTAAAACCGTATGGAATAAAATTAAGAAAATCGCTGGAAATTATAAAACAAGCTGTGCTCCCATTCTAGAGACCCCCCCGTTGTCCGTTTACCTTGTCGTGGTGGGGGGGCTTGCGGTGTGGTGAGTTCGGGGCGAGCTCTTGGGCGGAGTCGTGACCCCCAGTTGCTCAAACAGAATATCGGCGGGAAGGGATTTGTTTCTCCTTCCTTCCCTCACCACACTTACCAAATTTCGGAACAAAAACCCAAGCCAAGGTGTGTCAACCGTGCCGATGGCTGCGTGGTACCGGGGCCAAGCGGTATCTCTTACGGGAGGCTTCAGGGCTAGCTGGCGAACCCTGTCGTATGCAGCCTTACCCCTGTGTAGGGGGGCTACGCAGGGGCTCGACCCCACTTTTTCCCCCCAGTTCTCCGGTCCAATTGTGGATTCAAAAAATAAAAAAAACTCTTCTCCCCCTAGAGGGGAGCGTCAGAACGTTTTGTTACCGACCAACGCAAAATTTTTCGTTATCAAAAGAAACGAAAATCTTACATTTACAGCTGTTTCACCATTTCTAATTAATAAAGCTCTCATAAATCAAATTGGCGAATTTCAATCTGTTAAAAAAACACGTACTGGTGAACTACTAGTTGAAATAAAAGACCCTAAACAAGTAGACCGCATTCTTTCCATCACACAATTAAGTTCATATCTCTGTACAGTTACTGCCCACACAACCCTAAATTTTTCACGAGGAATCATTTCAGAGCCTGACCTTCTGTATACGTCAGAAAAGGAAATTCTAGAGGAAATGAAGGAGCAACACGTAAGTGGAGTGAAAAGGATCACTATTAAACGCAACGGCGAAGTACAGAATACGAAACACGTCATTCTGACTTTTAGTACGCCTATCCTCCCTTCACGTGTCAAAGCTGGCTATTTCTCTTGTCCTGTCAGACCATACATTCCAAATCCGCTACGGTGCTTTAAATGCCAGCGTTACGGCCATTCCAAGCTATCATGCCGTGGTACAGACACCTGTGCCAGATGTGTGAGCCCGGCCACGATAGCAATGAATGCACAAAGGAATTTAAATGCGTCAATTGCAAGGGCGATCATCCCTCATACTCTAGAAAGTGCTCGAAATGGCTCTCTGAAAAAGAAATACAGGTTATTAAAACAACTCAAAAGTTATCATACCCAGACGCCAGAAAAATAGTCGAATCCCGGACTCCTACTGCAGGTCTTTCATATGCTGCATCAGTTAAAAAAGTATTAAAATCTGTTAGCACACAAACAATTAGCCAAAATGAAACTGCTGCCAAATCTAAAACACTTTACACAAACAAGTCGCCAATTAAACAAAATAACAACTCTAATGCTTCTTCAAAGCAAATAAATGAAAACACACAAACACAAAATGCTAAAAATAATACTAATGAAACTAAAACTGAAAACACTTCAAGTCATAAAAAAGCGAAACAAACTGCAGCGAAAAAAAAACTTATTCAAATGCGCGCTAAAATGGGGGTTCCCTCTAAACAAAGGCCCCCTCAATTTTTTCAATTTAAAAAAGAGGACTTCTTGTATTCTGGCAAGAAAAATAAACTGACGAAATCTCTTCACGAGGAACTTGTTCCTTCTCATGTTGAGGATGTTGAATTTGAAGAACTCCCGCCATCCGAAGATGAAGGATGGACGGACGTCTCTGCAAAATGAGCTGCCTCTCTTTCCTTTGGCCTTTTTTCTCTTCTTTTTCCATCATGGCCCTGAGCATTCTTTCTTGGAATTGTCAAAGTTACTCGTATAATGTCACGGACGTCAAGGATCTTGTCGAAATTCACCAACCGGCCATTTTCTGTCTGCAAGAGACTTTCTTGTCACCTACTGATAGACCGAGGTTGAAAGGTTTTGAAATATACAGCAAGGACTGCTTGACAGGAGACCGTCGTTGTAGTGGAGTGGCGATGCTAATCTCTAATGATTATGCATCTAGCCAGCTCAATATCAACACGTCCCTCCAGGCAGTAGCTGCGCGTGTTCACCTTCACTCTCTGGTCACAGTGTGCTCTGTGTACATTCCACCTTCTTATGACTTGAGAAGCGTGGAACTGCAGACATTGATAGATCAACTCCCACCCCCATTTCTCATCTTGGGGGATTTCAATGGCCACAATCCTCTCTGGGGGAGTCCAGACACCAACAGTAGAGGATTGATAATAGAAGACTCTTTAAACGACAATGATTTATGCGTACTGAACAATGGTGAAAACATTTATTTCCACCTTCCGACGCAGACTTACCATGCCATCGATCTTGCAGTATGCTCACCTTCTGTTCTGCCACTATGGGATTTCCATGTTGAGGGTGGTCTCTACACCAGTGGCCACTTTCCGATCAAGATAACATTTACTGGACGCTGCAGCTATCAAATGCAGCAGCAATCCCGTTTCCGCCTTGATCGAGCCGATTGGGCAACATTTACCCAGTTGGCAGAAGTAACATTTGAAGTTGTGAATGACACGGACATCGATGAAGCGGTAAGACGAGTAACCGACACTATTTTGAATGCAGCGAATGCTGTCATTCCAAGAACCACTAAGGGCAGGATTAAATTTCCTAAACCTTGGTGGAATTCTGATTGTCAGGCAGCTTATAAAAGACAAAAGAAAGCATGGAGCACATTTCGTCGCTATCCGACCACGCAAAATCTTGTGGCACTGAAGAGAGCTCGTGCTGAAGCTCGGAGGATTCGGCGATAAAGCCAGCGGGACTCGTGGCAAACATATGTCAGCACAATCACGACGTCCACCCCACCCAAGACCGTTTGGGGCAAAATTAAAAAAATCGTTGGCAATTATCAAACATCTTGTGCTCCCATACTTGAGAAAAATGGTCAAACAATGTCTGACCTCAAAGAGGTGGCAGACTGCTTGGGGACTCATTTGGCAGAAGTCTCCAGTGCAGTCAATTATAGCTCAAAATTTTTAGCTCTTAAATCCCTTAAGGAACGTAAAATCCTTAATTTTAACTCAAATATTTTAATTACATATAATCAAAATTTTACTTTTAAAGAACTTGTTACAGCTTTAGAAAAAACTCACAATACTTCACCTGGGCCGGACAAAATACATAACAGCATGTTGAAAAATTTAAGTAAAACTTCTTTAGCTAATATACTACATCTTTTTAATAGAATTTGGAATGAACATAGTTTTCCAACAATCTGGACTCAAGCAACTATAATACCTTTACTGAAACCGAATAAACCGACCAAAGAACCAGAAAGCTACAGACCTATAGCTCTTACTAGTTGCCTGTGTAAATTGATGGAGCGAATGGTTAACGCCCGACTGATTTTCATTCTGGAGTCCAATCACCTGCTATCCTCCTATCAAAGTGGTTTCAGGCGTGGCAGAAGCACAATTGACAACTTACTGCTTCTCGAAACATCGATTAGAGAAGCATTTCTTAAACGAAAACATCTTGTGAGCGTATTCTTCGACATTGAAAAGGCATATGACCGTACCTGGAGATATGGGATCCTCAGAACTCTGCACGAGTATGGGTTGCGAGGTAACCTACCAATCTTTATCTCCAATTTTCTGAAACATCGTTCTTTTCGTGTACGGGTCAAATCTGTCTTGTCGGATACCTTCGTCCAAGAAGAAGGTGTACCCCAAGGAAGTGTGTTGAGCGTTACTCTTTTCATTATAGCAATCAACAGCTTACACGAACAATTGCCTCCCGCTGTCAAAGGTACTATGTTCGTTGATGATTTCCAAATATCTTTTTCGTCATCGAACATGAGTATCATTGAAAGACAGCTTCAAATAGCTATCAATAAAGTCTCTCAATGGGCGGAGGAGAATGGTTTTTCCTTTTCCCCCCAAAAAACTTTCTGCATTCATTTCTGCCGTAAAAGAGGTCTTCATCCTGATCCGGACCTTCTTATTAACAACCAACCAATATCTGTAAAAACTGAAGGAAAATTTCTTGGAATCATACTCGACAATAAACTTAAATTTTTGCCACACCTGCGAGAGTTAAGAAAAAAATGCTCATTGAAACTGAATATTCTTAAAGTCTTAGCAAACACTTCTTGGGGTGCCGATACAGAGTCCATGCTAAGAATTTACAGGGCTCTGATACGCTCAAAAATTGATTATGGTTGTCAAATCTATGGCTCTGCAGCTAAAAGTTATTTAAAGATCCTTGCTCCAATACATAATCTTGCACTGCGCATCTGCACAGGGGCATTCAGAACCTCGCCTATTCAAAGCTTACATATCTTAGCACATGAACCTTCTCTGCACTATAGACGTCTAAAGCTTTCTCTAGATTTTTATTTTAAAATTAAGCCAAACCAAAACCATCCTTTGCATTTACATATCTTCCATCCATCATATACCGACTTATTTCTGCGCCGTCCTTCGGTCACCCCAACATTTGGGATTCGAATGCGACAGGCGATTAGCAACCTGCAGCTTTCTGATTTTGATTTACCTGATAAAGCAGAACTTATTGAACCTTGGAATAAAAGTAACATTACTTTTATTTATGATTTCTGTAACTTTCAAAAAGATACTACTGCAGACTCGGTATACCAACAAATCTATAACGATGTAAAACAAAAATATTCCTCATATAAAGAAATTTTTACCGACGGGTCTAAATCAAATGATCGCGTTAGCTTCGCGGCAGTAATAGATGGTAATACTATTTCACAGCAACTAAATACTTCTTGCTCAGTCTTCACTTCTGAAATCAAAGCCATAGCCACCTCTCTCCAAACAATAGCCCAATCAAATCAGAAAAAGTGGATAATTTACACAGATTCGAAAAGTTCTTTGGATGCTCTTTTAAACTGCAGCAACACTAGTCATCCTTTTGTTGTTCAATCTTTTCAGTCTTATCATAGCCTAAAACAAAATAATTTTAAACTTCTTTTCTGTTGGATACCTGGTCATGTAGGCATTGCTGGCAATGAGGCAGCAGATACAGCTGCTGAGGCTGCAAGTGCCCATGGCGAAGACCTTGTTCCCTTTGACGACATAAAAAAATGCATTAAAGATTGTCTTAATATCAATTCGCAGCGTGACTGGGATGGAGAAATACGGAATAAGCTGCACTCCATCCAACCTTCGATCAAAGGTTTCAAATCCCTAAACTATAAGAGAAAACAACAAGTAATAATAACCCGTCTTCGCATTGGCCATACAAGATTCACCCACAAACACCTTCTTTGCCGCGAACCTACTCCTACATGCAATAGATGCAATGTTAATCAGACAGTGTTGCACATTTTATGTAACTGCCCAAATTTTAATCATACTCGCTTAAAATATTTTAAGACTTTTTATCCATCTATGACGGAGTTGTTAGGGGACACACTCCATCCTAATTTGTTCTCATTCCTTCATGAAATTGGTTTTGTACCTCTAATTTAGTGTTTTTATCCTTTTCTGCTTGTTTGTGTCATCTTTGTATGTATGGTTTTACTTAAAATTACTAGACAGATTATGTTTAACAATTTTAAACTTTATGTTAGTGCCTGTTTTAGAAATGTTTTTAAATCTATCTAAGTTTTACGACAGAAGTATTTTCGGAAATTTTAGCTTTATCATCTGTTAATTGTTTAAAATTTTATAACAGCGTATGGCGCAGCATAGCCTACTAAGGCTCTTGCGCCAAAAACCTCATATAACCAACCAACCAACAACCCATTCTAGAGAAAAATGGACAAACAATTTCTGATTTTAAAGAAGTGGCCGACTGCCTGGGGACTCACTTGGCAGAAGTCTCCAGTGCAGATAGTTATAGTCATAAATTTTTAGCGTTTAAATCGCTTAAAGAACGAAAAACACTACAGTTTCAATCCAATTCCATTGAAACATACAATGTCGATTTTACCCTCATAGAATTAATTACTGCCTTACAAAAAACTAAAAACACTTCGCCAGGTCCTGATGAAATTCACAATTTTATGTTAAAAAATTCATCTTCATTACAGAATATTCTACTCCTTATTAATAGGATTTGGTCTGAACGATCTTTCCCGAAACTCTGGACTGAAGCAATCGTAATTCCCTTACTGAAACCTAATAAGAACCCTACTCAACCTGAAAGTTATCGACCAATAGCCCTAACTAGTTGTTTTTGCAAATTAATGGAGCGTATGGTCAACGCTAGATTAATGTACGTTTTGGAATCGAATTATCTACTATCATCACATCAAAGTGGATTCAGGCGTGGCAGGTGTACCATTGACAACCTGTTACTATTAGAAACATCTATAAGGGAAGCATTTTTGAAAAGAAAACATCTGGTGAGCGTATTCTTCGATATGGAAAAAGCATACGACCGTACCTGGAGATATGGGATCCTTAAAACCATACATGAATATGGATTGCGCGGAAATCTCCCCATTTTTATCTCCAATTTTCTCAAACATCGAACCTTTCGAGTACGTGTCAAATCTGTCCTATCGAATAACTTTATCCAAGAAGAAGGTGTACCCCAAGGAAGTGTACTCAGCGTAACTCTCTTTCTAATAGCAATTAATAACTTACACGAACAACTGCCCCCCGCTGTTAAGGGTACTATGTTCGTTGACGATTTTCAGATCTCTTTCTCGTCGCCGAACATGAGCATCATTGAAAGACAGATTCAAATAGCCATCAATAAAGTCTCAAAATGGGCAGACGAAAATGGCTTTTCTTTCTCAGCACAAAAAACATTCTGCGTACATTTCTGCCGAAAAAGGGGCCTTCACCCTGATCCGAACTTACTCATTAATAATCAACCAATTGCTGTAACAGATCAAGGAAAATTCCTTGGAGTCATATTTGATAATAAACTCAAATTTATACCGCATATTCAAGAATTAAAAAAGAAATGTACATTAAAATTAAATATTCTTAAAGTCTTGGCGAACACTTCTTGGGGTGCCGATTCAGAGTCCATGCTAAGAATCTATAGGGCTCTAGTACGCTCAAAACTTGACTATGGATGCCAAATTTATGGCTCAGCTCCCAAAAGCTATCTTAAAGCCCTGGATACAGTGCATAACCACGCCTTACGCATTTCAACCGGAGCTTTCCGTACCTCACCTATCAATAGCCTATACATATTAGCTCATGAACCATCTCTGTATAGTAGACGACTCAAGCTTTCCCTTAATTTCTATTTTAAAACCAAACAGAATACGAACCATCCATTGCATTTATATATACACTGAAGTGACAAAAGTCATGGGATACCTCTTAATATCGTGTCGGCCCTCCTTTTGCCCGGCGAAGTGCAACAACTCGACGTGGCATGGACTCAACAAGTCGTTGGAAGTCTTCTGCAGGAATATTGAGCCATGCTGTCTCGATAGACGTCCATAATTGTGAAAGCGTTGATGGGGCAGGATTTTGGGCACGAACAGACCTCTCGATGGTGTCCCATAAATGCTCAATGGGATTCATGTCGGGCGATCTAGGTGGCCAAATCATTCGTTGGAATTGTCCAGAATTTTCTTCAAACCAATTGCGAACAGTTGTGGCCCGGTGACATGGCGCATTGTCATCCATAAAAATCCCATCGTTGTTTGGGTACATGAAGTCCATGAATGGCTGCAAGTGATCTCCAAGTAGCTGCACATAAGCATTTCCAGTCAATGTTCGGTCCAGTCGCACTAGAGGACCAAGTCCATGCCATGAAAAAACAGCCCACACCATTACGGAGCCACCACCAGCTTGAACAGTGCCTTGCTGACAGTTTGGGTCCATGGCTTCGTGGGGTCTGCGCCACACTCGAACCCTACCATCGGCTCTTACCAGCTGAAATCGTGACTCATCGGCCCAGGCCACGGTTTTCCATTCATCTAGGGACCAACCGATATGCTCACGTGCCCACGAGAGTCGCTGCAAGCGATGTCGTTCTGTCAGTAAAGGCACTCGAGTCGGTCTTCTGCTGGAATAGCCCAAGAAATCCAAATTTCTCCGCACAGTTCTAGCAGACACGTCCATTGTACGTCCCACATTGATTTCTACGGTGATTTGACGCAGTGTTGCTTGTCTGTTAGAATTTACGACTCTTTGCAGACGTCGCCGGTCTCGATCTTTAAGTGCAGGCGGTCGACCACTGCGCTGTCCATGGTGGGATGTTATGCCTGAAATTTCATACTCTCGGCACACTCTTGACACAGTGGATCTGGGAATGTTGAATTCTCTAACGATTTCCGAAATGGCATGACCCATGCGTCTAGCTCCAACTAACATTCCGCGTTCAAAGTCTGTTAATTCACGTCGTGCGGTCATCATCACGTTAAAACCTCTTCACATGAATAACTTGAACAGAAATGAAAGCTCTGTAAAAGCACTGCGCATTTATACCTGTTCTATGCGATGCTACTGCCATCTGAAAATTTGCATATTGCTATCCCATGACTTTTGTCACTTCAGTGTATTTAATCCATCAAATACAGATTTATTTCTGCGTCGTCCTTCAGTCACCCCAACATTTGGTACCCGAATGCGACAGGCGCTCACTAGCTTACAAATTTCAGACTTCAGTACAAATAACACACCAAAGCTAATAGAACCCAGGAATAAAAACAACATATCCGTCCTTCACGATTTCGATCAATTTGAAAAGAAAACCACAGCTGACTCAGTTTATCAACAAATCTACTACGAAATGAAACAACAGTATTCATTGCATAATGAAATTTTCACCGACGGATCGAAAACTAATGATCACGTCGGCTCCGCGGCAGTAATTAATGGTCAAATCATATCACAACAGTTAAATAAGTCATGTTCTGTTTTCACATCAGAAATAAAAGCTATAGCCACATCTTTAGAAACAATAGCAGAATCATATCACAAAAAGTGGATTTTATACACGGATTCAAAGAGTGCTTTAGATGCTCTCATTAACTGCAACAGCAGTAGTCACCCATTTGTTATACAGTCTTTTCACCTATACAATAATCTGAAACGAAACGATTTTAATATCCTTTTTTGTTGGGTACCAGGTCATGTTGGCATCACTGGAAATGAGGCAGCAGACACAGCTGCCAAGTCAGCAAGTTCTAATATAGAAGATCTCGTGCCTTTTCAAGACATCAAAAAGTATATTACGGAATGCCTTAACAACGACTGGCAACTTCACTAGGATGGAGAAACACATAATAAATTGCACTCCATCCAGTCATCTGTAAAAGGCTTCAAATCAATAGGAATTACGAGAAGGGAACAAGTCGTTATTTCCCGTCTCCGTATCGGCCATACGAGATTCACGCATAAGTATCTTATTTTCCGCGAACCAGCTCCGGTGTGCAATACGTGCAACGTTACTCAGACAGTGTTGCACATTTTGTGTAACTGCCCAAATTTTAACCAATCTCGTTTAAAGTTTTTTAATTGTTTTTATCCAACTTTGATGGATTTGTTGGGGAATGTACCTCATCCTAATTTGTTCCCGTTTCTTAGGGAAATTGGCTTTTTGTGTATGATTTAGTTTTCTTTGTTTTCTCGACCTTGTTTTTATGTGTCGTATTTGTTTCGTTTATTCTATTATTGGTTTTAATTGAAACTTTTTAGACTGTTTTTACATTTGACTCGTTCAAAATTTTAAAATTTGTAAATATCATTCTTATAAATGTTGTAAATAATTTTAGAAGTTTTATGTCCATCGTGTTTTACTACTTGTAGTTTTAGCAAATCTATTTAAAAAAAAAAAATCGTTTGGCGCAGCATAGCCTATAAGGCTCTTGTGCCAATAAATCTAAATAAACCAACCGTATATATCGCTGCTTGAAATGAACAACGGCATATCTGCAAAACACGACTTTTCAGGAGAGCGTTTCAAAGTTTTTGCAGTAAAACGGCATTTTGAAGTAAAATGGTATTAAGGGTACTTGTGTCGAATCAACTTACATAGACATAGATGATAGACACTCCAAGCACTTATTCAGAACTGACACAATGGCGGCTGTGTCGTTGTTTACTGGGAAAAGCGCGCCAAAATAATAACTATGCACAACGATATTAACGATTGCTGCGTGATATTTTGAAACTAGAGATATGCCGATAATACCACAAGAAAGAGTAAAAACAAAAACAGAATTTTTTTATGTAATTTAAAAAAAAAATCGATTTTTGCAGATATGCCGTTGTTCATTTCAAGCAGCGATATATGAATTATCGTAAAATTTTGGTAAAACTATAAAGTTAGGTAGCTAATTAGCTTGAAATGATTTATGACCACATTCGAAGTGAATTAGTGTAATATTTCTGGGCATTAGGCTTTAAGATTTTTTTTAAAAACATTTTAATGGAGCCTCATGAGGACTTTTTTTTAACTGCAAAAAATTAAACTTTTGTGTTTTGAACCAAAAACCATTTCTATATCCGCCCCTGGTTCTAGTCATTCTAAAAATACGGCACCGCGATTATTAAAAACTTCCTTGTAGCTCCGTTGTTCCCTAATTTTGACGAAACCTGTATGTTCGCACAATTTCGAGATCGCCTATTAGTTTTAATTTTAATAAAATTTTGATATTCCGATTCATTTGGATACTTAATTCTTCATCATTTTCCATGCGGGAAATGAACCTATATTAATTTTACTGCTATTAATAAGGTGTATAGTATTAAATATAACTTTTCTCACGAAATATGACTTACGTATTTGCTTTGACTATTAGCAAACTATATATCGATGAAATAAAATATGTCGAGACGAGAGAACAGAAGTGACGCATTTGAAAGAATATACAAACTATTGACTTAAAATCTAAATTTAATATTATTTTTCGCCACATAATTCGCACGGTGTGTGGTGATGTTTAAATGATATAAGCAATAGAGGCACACAATTAAAACCTTTCTTTTTAGAAGAAAATCAACCAGTAAATATAGCTTGATCAATGGTTTGAGAGAATTGTAGTGTTTGAGAATAAATCAGTTAAAAATAATATTACGTAAAACTTTGATTTTTTTACTATATTTTATTGAGTCATTTCTGTTTTCAGGGTGCGATATAAGTAGAAGTACTACGTATGTTTGTTTATAACACTTATTCACTTTTTTTCCGTAACCTTCACAATACTGAAGTAGCATGTAGTTATACAGCAATACATAATCAAGTTAACTTTAAAACCAAAGAAAGAGAAACAATTGTGTACGAACCAACCACACGTCATACATCTAATTCCCCCAATTGCTATACTCATTCTTTAAAAGAAGAGTAGGAGAAAGCATTGTGTTCTAAAACTACACGTTCGTTCCTGGAAATGTTTTTAGTAAAGGCTTAGGGAATTTGCACCTGCGTTTGCAATTCTAGAAACATTCCAGCTTAATCTCTGAAAACTACTATTGTATGAGGTTCATACCTCCCTCTAAGTGGAGTTGATAAGGCTCCATACAAAAGAAGCATTCTTACACGTATTGTAAGCAGGTTTTTGTATGAGACCTTTTAAAAGATAAGAACAACATGTAACAAATCAAAATGTGAAATTATAGGTGACTTTTTTGACCTCAGTAAATTTGGAGATCAATAACTCGTATATAAATAGCAAACTAAAGACAGATTGTTTCCTTTTACTTTCATTTTATCGCCGTACTCTATTGACAACATTTATTTTAGTCTTTTTCGAGACTAATTCTTCTGTTTCGTCTCGTTTCATTCATTTGAATGATGGATGATTGTCATATCGCACGCCTAGAAGAATACTGTCACAACTCAAAAACAGAAAAATTTAAGACATGGAAAAGAAATTGATATGGGCGATTCTCTGTAAACTGGTAATTGGCTGTCCGGACTGAGTCTTTTAAAAATAACAAAGTGTAATAAAGTAATTATCGCTCTTAATACAAGTAAAGCAATAATACTTTGTGGCCCAATTGTATTAGGAGTGATAACAATTTAATTTTTTTTTCTAGAAATTATCCAAGCGCCAAAAACAGTCCCCTGGCTGTCCCAATCCCATAGTCTAACTGTTAAAGATAGTATTTCAAAAAACCTTTTAACACTACATAAATTTGGCAATTAATATCTAAAAATAGAATAATGAAGCTATATTTTTCTTATGAAATGAGGTATAATTACGTATTTCTAAAACTTAAAATTGTCATGTAAAATTTGCCCGGAGTTTTTTCAAACAGTCCCCTGCAACAAATTCAAAGCTGTAATACGAAAAATCTAACTTTTGCAAATTCCTTTTGGCTTGAAGTTTAAAGTAATCAGTGTGAATTTGCCGAAATCGCCGAGAACGGTGTTGAAACGCTACTTTGCTTAGTTTGAGAGCCACATTTGTAATGAAAGTATGCATCAGGGTCGTTGCGAAAACAGTCCTCTGGGAAGTGATTTTGTTAATGTCAATTAATTTAATTATAAAACATATTAGTTATTATGTCCACGATTTGTGCATAAATTTATAGGTAGTCTCGTAAGTTATTATGTTCCAATAGTTTTGCAGATATTGCGCAACAAAGAGCAAACACACAGTCACCTGGCACAGTCCTCTGCCTAGTTATACTAGGCGGGGGACTTATCCCCTATCATGATTTATCAGAAAAAACTTCAATTGGCCCTCTTTCAAACCAAAGTAATAGATTCATTTTCTAAGCAATAGTATTATAATTATACGAACATTTCAAAAAACCGTGCCCGGACAGATTTCGTGTGAAAAATGACGAGTTTACAAAGAATCGCCCATATATTAAAGCAATTAGTAATGGTGCAGTCTATCATACATTAGGTTAGATCATTTCGGCTCATTTGCTTTCATAATGCTTTTAAAATAAACGTTTCTTTTTCACTTTTAAATCATGGCTCTGGGTACATCTCTGAACATTCAGAGTTTCGACTTTTTGAGTTGTGACAGTATTCTTCTAGGCGTGCGATATGTATAGTAGCAAAGGTAAAAAGCTATTTTTACATAATAAATACAAATTACGATCAGTAAAACGAATACTTTCTACAAACGAAGTGTACTGGAGGTGCACCAATAAGTTTTGCAAAGTAACACTTTATACTAAAGGAGAGCAGGATGATTTCTCTCGATTGCTTGGCAGCCATAATCACGAGCCGATGACGAAAAATGTTCTTAACAGACAAGTAATAAGTAATGCTATAAAGTTAAGACAAGTACAAGAGTTGACAGAAAGGCCGTCAAAACTAATTCAAAAAGAAATATTACAGCAGCCGCACGTTCTAAATACGCTGAACAAAAATGACTCAAAACTAATTAGAAATAATTACTCACGCGAAACTGAAGAGCTACCCTAAATTGCCAAGAAATAGTTTTGAAACGCAGAAAGCTGTGGAAGATATGAAGATATTAACTGCTAAAAATGAAGAGTTTGTTCTAGCAAATGATTTTCAGCACGAAATAATAATTTTCTCGTGCAATTCGAATTTGGAACTTCTGTGCGAAGCAGAGATTTTGTTCATGGACGGGACATTCAAATACGCGCCGAAGCATTTTCTACAAATGTTTCCAATCCACGCATACAAGAACGGTACATATGTACCATTGGTCTTTTGTCTGCAAAAAAGCTGCGACGTACACCCAGGCCTTGAAGATCATTCTAAATGAATGCATAAGCAGAAATATAGTTTTACAACCAAAATATATTGTTGTAGATTTTGAGCAAGCTGTTCAAGAAAGCATTAAGGATATCTTTTTCAACGTTCAACTTGTGGGATGCAGATTTCACCTTGCTCAAGCATGGTAAGTTATTTATTTATTTACTTTTTTTTTGTCATATGGATCAGCGTTCCTCAATATTTTAGCATTCAGGATCAAATTTTCAATCAGAATTTTCAACGCTTCCCCCTCTTTAAGAAATAGTGTAATGAATAATAATGCATTTTTTGAGTAGGTTTTCACTAAAGCTGCACTAAGATCTTAACAAAAAGTATTTTATAGAAATGTTATTGAAATTTTGTTTTTAAACTACATAATAAATTCCCACAAGTTTCATTAAATAGTAAGGTTTCAGTTTAATATTTTTATACTCATCTTTATCCAAATTAATATAGAAGTATTCGTGAGCTTATTAATGAATATCTTGCTATTACAAATGTTTATCACAAAACGGTTATTATGTTATGCTTTCTAAGTATTCTTTAAACACTGCTCAAAAAATTGGACATTTATTGTAGTAGCTTTTCTTCTTTCATGTAAACTAAAATGCCATTAAAGAATTATAAAATTTCCCTTTTGAAACTAATTTTTGGTTACGTATCGTTCACAACAAAGAATAACGATAAAAATAAAGATGCAATATGTCACAAGTCAATTAAATCTCAGAAAAAATTTAATTAAGGAAACCTCACTAATTCGAATCAATTTTTTAGCATTTTTTACTCTTTGTTGTTTACTCGCGCCCCCTTTCAAAGTGTAGGGCCCCCTATTCTCACAGGTTAAGAATCGCTATGAATCACATGCAAGATATCGCTCAAAAATAATTTATTTTTTCTTTAACTGAATCAGTTCCGAGTAAACTTTTGTTTGTATGCTTTGGTGATTTCGAAGGCTAAAATACGTTGCATTTTTCCGCTTGTATAATTTTTTCAGTTAAAAAAAAAAAAAAAAAAAAAAAAAAAAAAATCCGTTAAACAGTGTATACCAGAATAAAAGTCTAATTTTCATCTGCAACAAACAAAGCTCATTCAGTTAAAGGTTATTTGAAAGGATTTTCAATTTTTTCTAAATAGTTATGGATAAGTTTTCTTGATATATTCCAGAATTGCGCAATAAAAGTTTCCTAAGACTACCAGTGTCTAGAAAGAGAACTTGAATTTCTCACTTTTGTCTGATTTGAGCTTATTTTTTTTTCTCTCTTATAAGAACCGTAAGTTGCGAAATTTGGAGACTAGTTTCAACGCATTTCTGCGAGCCTGTTATAAAGCAGACAACTGTGAAAGATCACTTGTATTCTGTATCATTCGTAAGCTTTAAAAATTTTAAAGGAGTAAGAAGTATTGATAAATGTTTGGATAGTCGTGGCTTATTCATAAATTAATTTGTATACAGAGCAGAAGACCGTTGTAACGCACACATTGAGATCAGAGGTTTTGCGTTATATTGATTTTGGAATTGTGATGATTTACCGAAAGAAAACTAAGAGTGCGTTATTGATAGTTTTTAACCTTTAAAGATATTTTTTGCAATCACTGTTATGATTGAACGCTGTTATGAAATGTGTCATTGACTTTTTTTAGCTGTTTCATATACTAGTTTATTTTTTACCTATAATTCGAATTATCCGCGGTATTCGTTTTTCCGTAGTTACGGTGATACCATAATTCCATGGTTAATCGTGAATTTACTGTATTAAATTCAGGTTTTGAAGCAATAATTACTGTCAGTCCCGCTTAATCGAGTAAAGGATAAACGAATACCCCTTTTACAATAATAAAAATTTCTGACACATAATGTTTCACTATAAACGCAGTGACAAGTATCACCGTTCAATTGAATAATTTCCTCGGATAACAGGATAATCCTTTCTTACGTTTGAGTACTTTTTACAAGAAAACTTCTAAATATATAAATTTCAGAAATAATAACGAATGAATTAACAACATGAAAAGACAAAACTGAAAAGGTACATAAAATATTTTTTTTTTTAAATACAGAAAGTGACACTTTGTAAAAATAGAATATATCTATTATGTGCAAAACATTTCTTTTCAGATGGAGAAAAATTCAAGAATTTAAGCTCAGCAACTATTACAAGGATAAAGACTGCGAAGTTGGAAAATGGCTCCGCTACTGCTTTGGACTTACATACCTTAAACCAAAGGATATTGACAATGCGTTCTTATTGCTTATGGAGGTTATGCCACAAAATAATGAACTGCAGAAATTTGTAGACTATTTAACAGACAATTATATAGATAGTTTAAGTGTTATTTTCCCGCCTCATATTTGGGCTGAAAACTCTGTTGCACTATGGCGAGCAAACTAATTGTTGCGAAAGTTTCCATTCAAGATTCAATGCTTCCTTTAATGCACCTCACCCGAACATTTTTGAATTTATAAAAAACTTGAAACTTGCTCAAACTGATACATACCTAAGACTAAACAGCATTCGCAGCAATGCTAAACAAACTACAGATAACAATATTAAACAAAGGCAAGATTTTGTTCAAGAAAAAATGTCAGAACTTGAAAACAATAATTTGGATGTGTAATCTTTTTTAAAATACGTGTCATATAGAATACCTAAAATATAACTTTCATTTAATAAATATTTTTGACGTTTTCAATATTGCATTGTATTTTCTATGTTGAACTATTAATTCTATTTTCAGTTATATAAAAATGACTTTGTAAATAATTACTCAGGAGACTTAATAATTAACTTTTATCAAAGACTTAATAATTTTCAAATTACACATTCTCTAAAATATGTCATGCTTTTGTAGTATTGAACATATTACTGCAGCGTAGGTACTAAGATTGCGCCGATGCTTAAACTGACCGCATACCATTTACCGCTCAATTTACTGTTAATAATCTCCCGATTAATCAGTAGGGTTGATTAATGATCATGGTGTTCTTTAATGCTGCAATTTCTCTATTACTTTTTTAAAAACTAATGTTTCAAAATTCCATTAAATTTCCGTAAGCAAATTTTGACATATTGTTATTGAAATTACATTTTGTTGAGTAGACATGAAAATGCAAAATTTTAGTTAGTTACCTGTATTCAGCAGACACTTTTAACTTAGTAGCTACCTTTTTAGAATTAATAATTACCTACCTATATAAAGACTTTTATTTTATAAGGTTATCTTCAAGCACCAAGCTAAAGGTAAGACGCAGAGAAAAGAATTGACGTATGTGTGCATAAATGTTACAACATTGAAAATGAGCATATTTATTCAAAAAATAAATAAATAAGTCAACAAAATTAACATTATTTCAACCATCAATTTCTCGTGGGAAAAAAAAAATTAGCATTTGCATGATTTTTTTTTTTTTTTTTTTCAGAATTAAGTGAAATAGTTTAATGAAATGAGGGATTTATTTAGTGAATTTATATGAAATTTTTAGAAATAAAGTAAGAGGGAATAATTTAATGAAGTGATCTATTATTTAGTGCAAGAGGAAAGAAATATGAAGCAGCAGGAAACAGTTTATCTCTATTCATTTGTGTTTTTTTAAATTTGTTACTATAACTTTCTTCACAAAACAATGTTTTAGCTCGTATTATAAAAGAAATTCATCCATCAGAAATAAAATATTTGAACTGTCGGCCCCGCTTAAACGACAACTGTCGGTTCCAAGAAATATTATGCAATTAAACGGGTATTCGTTTAAGCGGGGATCTTTAACATTGCGTCTGTGGCATGGGGAATATTCGGTTACATTTTATTCGTATAGAATAACTCTGAGACATTTTATTCGTATAAGCAGGGAATTCGTTTATCTGTTATTCGATTAAGCGGGAACAACAGTATATCAGAAAAATAAATGAAATTCCACTTTTTCTCCTGTAAGTACAAAATAATTTTTGGATACAAATGCTACATTAACAAATTTTTGAACTATCTTTGTTCTTATATTGTCTATCATTTAAGAATGTATAATCAGGAAAAAAATATTTAATAGGCAAATATGAAAATATTTATTCATTATTCTCTCCCAAAGGATGTTAAATTTCATAGATGAAAACTGAACTTTAATAAAATTTTTGAAGTTCCTAGTCCAAATGACACCTTTATATGATATTTCCTTTACGGCGATTCTCTAAACTCGTCATTTTTCACACGAAATCTGCCCGGGCGTGTTTTTTTTTTTTTTTTTTTTTTTGCTCAGAAAATGAATCTATTACTTTGGTTTGAAAGAGGGCCAATTGAAGCTTGTGTTTTTCTGATAAATTGTGATAGGGGGTTAGTCCCCCGCCTGGTATAACTAGGCAGGGGACTGTGCCAGGTGACTGTGTTTTTGCTCTATGTTGCGTAATATCTGCAAAATTATTGGAACATAATTAGTTACGAGACTATCTATAAATTTGAGCACAAATCGTGGACATAATAACTAATATGTTTTATAATTAAACGTATTGACATTAATAAAATCACTTCCAGAGAACTTTTCGCAACGATCCTGATGCATACTTTCATCACAAATGTGACTCTCAAACTAAGCAAAGTAGCGTTTCAACACCGTTCTCGGCGATTTCAGCAAATGCACACTGATTGCTTTAAAGTTCATATCAAAAAACATTTGCAAGAGTAACAGATTTTTTTTATTGAAACTTTGAATTTGTCTCAGGGGACTGTTTGAAAAATCTCCGGACAGAATTGACATGACAATTTTAAGTTTTATAAATACGTAATTAGACCTTATATTATGAAAAAAATATTGCTGCATTATTCTAATTTTAGATATTAATTACCAAATTTATGTAGTGTTGATAGGATTTTTGGAATATTACCTTGAAGTGTTAGACAATACGATTGGGACAACCAAGGACTGTGTTTTTAGCACTTAGATAATTTCTGGAAAAAAAAATTAAATTGCTATCGCTCAAAATACAATTGGGCTACAGAGTATTAATGTTTTACTTGCATAAAGAAAGGTAATTACTTTATTACACTTTATTATTTTTAAAATACTCGGTCGGGAAAGCAAATTACCAGTTTACAGAGAATCGCCCTTGCATATGCAGCATACAACAATCTACTTTTAAAATAAAATTCTACATAATAAAAAAAAGCTGTAATGCCATCAAAGTGAAAATAAAATATTTTTATCAACTAATACTTTAAACAATGCACAAAAATAGCATATCACAGGTACGAATCTTCTAAAACGTGAGTGTCGAAAAGACTTTGTTCCATTTTTTTAATCATGTCGCACTTTGATGTACCGTAAAGTCGGGTTACTTGGACCCTAAGGGGTTACTTGAGCCCATTACAGTAAAATGATAAAATCTAGGTTTGGTACTTATTAGTTGAAGACTTGCACGTAGTTCCTCGTTTCTCCTCTAGGTAGAAGCACTCTGCAGTCTCTAATGCTAGTACCAAACCCAGATTTTATCATTTTACTGTGGGCTCAAGTAACCTCCTTGTGGGTCCAAGTAACCCGACTTTACGGTATTTAAACAAATTTTTATCAACAACTTCCATGTCCGAATCTGTTGTGATGAGCTAAGAACTTTCCATCATCCTTAGTTCTAACTAAAACAGGGTGGAAAACATAAATAAATATAGCAATACATTAATTAATTATGCAAACACTTGTAATTTTTCTGATATCAACCTAATAAATAAGTAAATACCAGCATTATTTTAATGCTAAGATTTAGAATTCAAGTTACATCATAAAAAGTTGAAGTACAGTCGAGTCTACTTAATGGAGTAGCCAGTTAATTTGCCATGTGAAATTATTTTAATAATGGGATATTCCACAATACAGGATTGAAACAACACACATCAGCAGTTAGGTGCTTTGAAACGTTATAGATCATTTTCACCATATGCTTACATTTCAGAATTTTTAAGTAATTTTTTTAACTTGCTATTTTCTTTTAGAAATACTAACAGATGTTTTGTCACATATTTTAGGTGTGTGAAAAAGTAATTGGTTGTACACTTTGATGCATAATTAAGTGTTCAAATACTGTTGTAAAACTTTAAGTTGCAAAGAAAATTGTCGTCCGTTGCAAAATAAAATCGATATGAAATCTCACTTTTAAACTATATCATAGCTCCTAGAACCAACTTCATTTGAAATTCAAGTTGAATGTGAATTGAAAATCGCATTTGAAATATGGCGAAACGCCACAGCAATATTTCTCGACTCAGGAAAACAAAATGGTACGAAATAGTTAAATCATTAGTTTGTTAAGTTAACTGAATACGTGTTGCCATCTTTTGACTGCAATAAATACCTTTTTTAGCTAAAATAACACTGTGCGGCAAAAAAAAAACCTTGAAAATGCTTCTGGCATTTTGAAGGCTGATTCTTATGTAAAATGACCCCCTGAATCCGAATATGACCACCATTTTTCATCATCACGTATCAATTTTTTTTAAAACGCCTCCCTTTTTTTTTTCATTTTTCCTTAGTTTCAGAGCCATTATATTTTTTTTGGAGGGGAAAGGAGCCTTATATTCACCCCTAAATTTTTTTGGAGGTCAAGAGAGACTCAAAGTTTAAAATCATGAGCACCGAGAAAAAATCGGGGAATTTGGGGGGGGGCGTAGCCCCCGAAAATATTTGAAAAATCACCAAAAACGATCTTTTTATTCTAGTTTCTTCAAAAAGACCTTTAAAACATTTTTTTCGCTGCAGAACCAGAGTATAGGATCCGCTCCTATGGCTCCTGGGTCAGAAAAAATTTTCATGCTGTAAAATTTTTTTTAAAAAATAAAATAATGCTCTAAAAATCGCACTTTGCACTCGAGTTTTAAAGCAGGTCTTCAGCCAAAAAAACAAAATTGTGGCTGATTCTTATGTCAAATGACCCCCTATTTCCAAATATGATGTCAGTCTCCCCCCTACCCCCTCTTTGCAGGCGCCCCCCCCCCCCAATTCAAAGTCATTTTACAAAGAAATAAAAAAAACTGCTTAAAAAAAACGTATTTCCAGATTTTAAAAAGTTTTTTTGGGGGGAGGGGGCGAGGGGGGGGGCAGGCATACACATTTTTATCTAAGTCTCTCAGTTTGCTATACATGTTCATGATTTTCATATTTGCACCTCTCTATCTATCTATGGGCGATTCTCTGTAAACTCGTCATTTTTCACACGAAATCTGTCCGGGCACGGTTTTTTGAAATGTTCGTATAATTATAATACTATTGCTCAGAAAATGAATCTATTACTTTGGTTTGAAAGAGGGCAAATTGAAGCTTGTGTTTTTCTAATAAATCATGATAGGGGGTAAGTCCCCCGCCTAGTATAACTAGGCAGGGGACTGTGCCAGGTGACTGTGTTTTTGCTCTTTGTAGCGTAATATCTGCGAAACTATTGGAACATAATTAGTTACGAGACTACCTATAAATTTAGGCACAAATCGTGGACATAATAACTAATATGTTTTATAGTTAAATTATTTGACATTAATAAAATCACTTCCCAGAGGACTGTTTTCGCAACGGTCACGATGCATACTTTCATTACAAATGTGGCTCTCAAACTAAGCAAAGCAGCGTTTCAACACCGTTCTCGGGTATTTCGGCAAATTCACACTGATTACTTTAAACTTCATGCCAAAAAGAATTTGCAAAAGTTATAGATTTTTCGTATTACAGCTTTGAATTTGTTGCAGGGGACTGTTTGAAAAAACTCCGGACAAAATTGACATGACAATTTTAAGTTTTAGAAATACGTAATTATACCTTATTTCATAAGAAAAATATAGCTTCATTATTCTATTTTTAGATATTAATTGCCAAATTTATGTAGTGTTAATAGGTTTTTTGAAATACTATCTTTAACAGTTAAACTATGGGATTGGGACAGTCAGGAGACTGTGTTTTTGGCACTTAGATAATTTCTAGAAAAAATATTAAATTGTTATCACTCCAAATACAATTGGGCTACAAAGTATTAATGCTTTACTTGCATTTAGAGCGATAATTACTTTATTACACTTTATTATTTTTAAAATACTCAGTCCGGACAGCCAATTACCAGTTTACAGAGAATCGCCCCTATAAGAGTGTTAACGGTTAATGTCAAGCTCTTTTAATCTCTGAAAATCAAAATATTGGCTCGGAAACCGTTGAAAACTGAAAAACAAGTAGGGGGGGGGGGCTTTTTGTGAAAGTGATAATTTATAATATTTGGAAAAAATGGGTCACTTTGCAGAAGAGTCAGCCGGAACAGTGTCTTCTTTCATGCGGACCTGCGATGCGACTGATATGCAACGAGCCACCCTTACAAGAAAAAAAAAATATTTTTTTTTTTTTATTTTATAATATAATTTGTTTTCTACAAAGCGAAATAATTTCGAACACATTAATCAAAGAGAAAATCGAATACTCTGATTTTTCACAAAAAAAAAAAAAGGTTTAAAACGTCTCTTAGAAAAACAGGAAAAGAAGATTTTTTTTTGGGGGGGGGGGTATACCGCCCTAGTTTATATTTTTGGTACACATGTACATGATTTTGAACTTTGAACCTCTGTTGCCTTTTAGAATTATGTTAACGGGTTACGTAATGTACTTTTCCCCTCCGAATTAGTAAAATGACTCTGAATTGGGGGGGGGGGCGCTCTCTGGAAAGAGGGGGTGGAGGGGGAAACTGAGGTCATATTTGGAAATAGGGGGTCATTTGACATAAGAATCAGCCACAATTTTGTTTTTTTGGCTGAAGACCTGCTTTAAAACTCGAGTGCAAAGTGCGATTTTTAGAGCATTATTTTATTTTTTAAAAAAAATTTTACAGCGTGAAAATTTTTTCTGACCCAGGAGCCATAGGAGCGGATCCTATACTCTGATTCTGCACCGAAAAAAATATTTTAAAGGTCTTTTTAAAGAAACTAGAATAAAAAGATCGTTTTTGGTGATTTTTCAAATATTTTGGGGGGCTCGCCCCCCCCCCTAAGTTCCCCGATTTTTTTCTCGGTGCTCATGATTTTAAACTTTGAGTCTCTCTTGACCTCAAAAGAAATTTAGGGGTGAATATAAGGCTCCTTTCCCCTCCAAAAAAATATAATGGCTCTGAAACTAAGGAAAAATGAAAAAAAAAAAGGGGGGGCGTTTAAAAAAAAAATGGTACGTGATGTGGGAAAACGGGGGTCATATTCGGATTCAGGGGGTCATTTTACATAAGAATCAGTCTTCAACATGCCAGAAGCATTTTCAAGGGTTTTTTTTTTTTTTTGCCGCACAGTGTAATCTTTGGGTAACGGACCTGACAAGAACTGCCGGACAAAATATATTCTTACATTTCGT